>NW_020870839.1:348827-381327 GCF_003789085.1 Penaeus vannamei
CTCCTCTCATTCTCTCCTTTTCTCCTTTCTCTCCCTCCCTCCCTACCCCAGCAACTTCCGCTCTCATCTCTCTCCCTTTTCTCTCCCTTCCTCCCTACCCACATCATCCTCTCTCATTATCTCCCTTTCTCTCCTCTCTCCCTACCCCATCACCCTCCCTCTCATTCTCTCACCTTTTCTTTCCCTTTCTCTTCCTCCCTCCCTCCCATACCTCCTCTCATTCTCTCTCTCAATTCTCCTCCCTTTTTCTCCGCAGAGACAACCAGATAAGAAGAACGAAGAATCAGAAGAAGTGGCAGATGGCAGATCAGCTGTTGTGACCATCAAGGGACAGCGTCGGATCCTCACTCGCCCACAACCCATGTCGTTCACCAACCCGAACCTCCTCCTCACGCTACGCTGACTCTCGACTGGTGTATCCTTTCTTTTGTGAGGTTGTAGGTGTAGGGTGGGGTTGGGGTTTTGGGTGTAGGGTGGGGGTTGGGGGTTGGGGGTTGGGTTGTAGGGTGTGGGTTTGGGGGTGGTTGATGTTATTGGTGTTGTGAGTGTGGGTGGTATGGTTGTGTGTGTGTGTGTGTGTAGTGTGGTGTGTGTGTGTGTGTGTGTTTGTGTGTGTGTGTGTGCGTCATTTCATTTATTTACCTCTTTTCATTTCCTTTCAAACAATATCTTAAGCAACCTTTCTCTTTTTTTCTCCCTTTTTTTAATTTCCCTTTCAAAAGTAGAAGAAAAAAAACATCGGTTATTCGCCATTATGAACCTTTAATTCCCTTTCTTAATTAAGAAAATTGGGGTACGGTGCAGTTGCCAGTTTGCTATTTATCATGCCTCAAGGTGAAGGGGAAGGGATACCATGTACTACGTTTTAATTATGTACAATTTTGAGTATTTTTTTCTTTCCATTTTATTCATTTCTTACCTTCTCGTTTTCTTATCATTGTCTTTTTTATTGTTGCTGCATCTAGAAATTTTATTACAGCTTTCATAAACAAAGTGTGCATATACATCTGTTATGTGCGTGTGTGTGAGTTGTGTGTGTTGTGTGTGTGTGTGTGTGTGTGTGTGTGTGTGTGTGTGTGTGTGTGTGTGTGTGTGTGTGTGTGTGTGTGTGTGTGTGTGTGTGTGTGTGTGTGCATGTAGGTTTTTGTGTACATATCTGTGCGCTGTGTGTGTGTCTGCGTACATTTATGTGTTTGTGCGTATAAGACAAAAGTTATAAACCCTCATTCTACCTAACAAACGCCAAAAAAAAAACACGTCTGGCTTAGTCTGAACCCTTACACCAGTTGACCCCTTGACCTTCCTGGCCCTGACACAGTGACCTTAATCCTGTTCCGGCCTATCTTACGTGTAGGCCTATAGACTAATCTCTCTCACTGCCTCAAGTAGACTGTTTTTGTGGCCTGTTTCTTCGTAGAAAAAGGAACAGTCTAGAAGAGAGGAAATAGAAATTATGAGACTAAAAGGATATTGATTTCGGTGTGTTAATACGTATATGTATAGTGAGAGGGAAAGGAGAAAGGGAGTAAAGAAGAGAGAGAAAGAGAGAGAGAGAGAAGTGAGAGAGAGAGAGAGAGAGAGAGAGAGAGAGAGAGAGAGAGAGAGAGAGAGAGGAGAGAGAGAGAGAGAGAGAGAGAGAGAGAGAGAGAGAGAGAGAGAAGAGAGAGAAGAGAGAGAGAGAGAGAGGACAGAGAGAGAGAAACGGAGAGAAGGGAAAAAAGAGAGACAGATAGACAGGCAGACATATCAACAGATAGACCCAGACAGACAGACAAAGGGAGAGAATGCATCTATTTTTTTTTCATTATAACAAAAACACAATGCACTCCAATAACTGCCACTAACAAGAACGCTAATGGCCGTAGCATCACAAAAGAGAACAATGCAGTTAATTAAAACCACAAAATAGATACTTAGTCATGCACAAACAGGCAGTACTTAGTCATGCACAAACAGGCAGTTGCGCAAATAATCGTACATGCAAATTTCGCACAGAACATAACTTAACATAAAGGTCATCAGATGAGTTCCCGGTAAAAAAAAAAAAAAAAAAAAAAAAAAAAAAAAAAAAGTAAAAAAAAAGTAAAAAAAAAGTAAAAAAAAAAAGTAAAAAAAAAAAAAAGGTAAAAAGGTAAAAGAGAAAAAAGGTAAGAAAAGAAAAAGAAAAAAGAAAGAAAAGTAAAGAAAAAAAAAAAAAAAAAAGAAAAAAAATCAAGGTTGTAATCCAAACCTGTTGAATTCGCAATTGACAGACGAGAGCGAGACCATATGGAAGGAAATGTTGGTGCGTGTCATGTCTTGCGTTTTATTTGCTTTTTATTTATTTGTTTATATATTTTTTTGCAACGTTTTGTCATTCTGTTGATCCGTTTTGTGTTTTGTTTTGTTTTGTTTTTCCTTTGGTTTCCTTTGCGTGAATGCAGAGTAGGTTGTTTTTGTTTTCTGTTTTTTTCTTTTTTTTTGTATTTCCCTGAGTCTTCTTTAAGTAAATGCAGAGTAGGTTGTTTTTTGTTTTTTTCTGTTTTTGTTTTGTGTTTGTATTTTCCTGGGTTTTCTTTGCGTGAATGCAGAGTTGTTTAGTTTTGTTTTTTGTTTTTTGTCTTTGTTTTGTTTTGTATTCCCTGGGTTTCTTTGCGTGAATGTTTTTTTTTTTTGTTGTTTCTGTCTTTGTTTTGTTTTCGTATTTTACTGGGTTTTCTTTGCGTGTAGATGTGTTTTCTTGGTAAGTGTGTTTCTGTTATTGTTTATTGTTTATGCTTGTGTTTACGTTTATTGTTTAAGGTTTTTTTGTATCTATCTGTCTATCTGGAGAAAAAGACACCATAGTGCTAAATACTGGTCATGTCATCCATTCATTTTTATTCATTTTGTATTTAGATATAAGTTTGCTAACGTAGTTTGCATCCATATATATCAGCATCTTAAATAACCGACTAATACCCATCTTAGGTTTACAAGCAGACACGCCTGTAGAAAACACACACACACACACACACACACATCGACACATACACACACACACCCCACACCCACACTCAAACACCCACACACACGCAAAATCTCCTGACCCCCCCCCCTGAACACTCACACCCTCACACACACACCCTGTCATCATACTAATTATGCATGCTAATAGCACCAGCCTGCATCTTGACCCCACATTATTGGCATTCCTCTCCGGTCACGCTAGGTCACGTGGTCAAATTGGTTAGGGAATTGGTATTTATGACAAAAGGGAGTGCATTTCTTTCTCTTTTCTTTTCGTCATTTTTCCTTTTGCGTGTATTTTTTGTTTTGTTTTTCTTTCTTTCTTTCCTGTACATTTATCTCTCTTCTCTTTCTTTTCGTCTTTTTTCCTTTTGTGTGTGTTTTTTTCCCTTCCTGTGTATTTCTCTCTCTTCTTTTTCTTTTCTTTTTGTCATTTTGTTTCGTGTGTGTGTTTTTTTTCTTCCGTTTCTTCTTCTGCTTTTCGTGTGTTTGTGTCTATTTTTCTTTCTTTCTTTTATTGAGTGTAATCTCGATTTTCTTTTCTTTCGCTTTTGTCTTTTGTTTTTTTCTTATTCTCTTTCATATTTTCTTTATTTTCATTATTCTCTTTTTCTGTCTTTTTGTCTTTCTGTTTTATTTACTTTTTTCCTTTTCCTCTTCCTCTTCTACCGCCTTTCTTTTTCTTCTCTCTCTTATATCTCCCCCTTTTTATCTCTTTTATTTACTTTTTTCCTTTTCCTCTTCCTCTTCTACCGACTTTCTCTGTCTCTTTTTCTCGTTTATTTTCCTTTTTCTTTCTCTTTTTATTTATATTTTCTTATTTGCTTCTTCTCGTCGTCTCTCCTTATTTATATATATTTATTAGGAAATAAAGAAAGTAAGCGAGTGAAAAAAAAAGATAAAGAATAGAAATATTTCACCCATATCCTAACGAGGTTTCTTTTTTTTTGTCTGTTCTTTATCTTTTTTCCTATTTTTTCGTCACGTTCTTCTGTTTTTTTTATCTCTCTCTCTCTCTCTTCCTCTCTCTCTCTCTCTCTCTCTCTCTCTCTCTCTCTCTCTCTCTCTCTCTCTTCTCTCTCTCTCTCTCTCTCTCCCTCTCTCTCCTCTCTCTCCCTCTCCTCCCTCTCTCTCTCTCTCTCTCTCTCTCTCTCTCTCTCTCTCTCTCTCTCTCTCTCTCTCTCTCTCTCTCTCTCTCTCTCTCTCTCTCTCTCTCTCAAGCTTTACTGGATTTTTTTTTCTTGTGAAAAAGATTTATCATAAAGGACTTATCTTTTATTTTTTTTTTAATCTCGCCCAGAACTGTTAACAATCAGCGTCATTTGATAATCATATGTTTTAGTCACCAAACAGGACTTTAAAATCACGATAATAATTTTAGATATTGATATTTTTTAAATAGAGATTATATAACTTAACACAATTAACGTGACATTGTTTTTTTTATCGTTTACGTATCATAGCTAGGCGGCAAGATTCATCAGATAATGTTTTTGTTTTGCATGTCTTTCATGACTAGATCACAATAGTGTATTATTAGGGAGAAAAAAGAGCATGTGGCAAACCCGTTACACGCTATACCACTGGTCACGGAGATAACATACGCGCATACTTTACATGGAGATACATGTACATAGACACTGATTATATTTGCCTATATAGCATGCGTGTGGAGGGAACTTAATCTCTTATGGTTTTGTATGTTTCTGAAACACCATTAGTTGTATTTTAAATTCTGGGATTTGCATGGACTCTAGTCTGTATGTAAATACGCATGGCAGTACAGATACATGTGTAAATACACACATAAACATACCAACTCTCACACACATACACACCACACGCGCGCACACATACACACACACAGACACACACAGACACACACACACACACACACACACACACACACACACACACACACACACACACACACACACACACACACCACACACACACACACACACACACACACACACACACACACACACACACACATATGCATACACACACATACATACACGTACGCACACACTCACACAACATCAATTGATCTGGATTATTATGTTTACCTAAAATCATATTGCAATTTATATCTCCTTTGTTCGTTTTTTCTTCTTTTGAACAATCAATCTTTCATCATTTTGCGATCTTTTATTAATTTCCCCCTTGAAGAATTAATGACTTTTTATTACATAATGACCTAAATTTACCTGTCGCCAATTATGGGGTGCACAACTCTACGGGAATGTACATAAGATTTCACTTACTTTAGAAACGGATTCTTATTTACACTTTCTCTTGGTATATCACATATAACTCGTCCTTGTTCTTAATATTTCATTTATATATGTTTCGCTAATGACCCCTCAGACTAATTATACTCAGTGACCTCTTGGCGGTCTCTACTTGACCTCGATTGACCCCGACTGAACAGCATGAAAGGACTATATAAGGACTTTCCTCAACTTTTATTTCTTTGTATGAAGAGATCTTTTGATTATCGAGAGTATATACTTATGCTAATTATGGTAACCGAGATAATTTGAATGATTACCTTATGTTTGTTAGCTGTTGTTTTAAGAATTACGTTTTGCCTTTTTTTTGGTAAAATCGATATCATCAGTGTCATTATTTTTTTGTTATCATTATATATTACAATTAAATTATCATCGCATCATCCCTTCCATAATTAATATTAATACTATTACCATTGTCATTATTATCTTTATTATTTCCATTATCATCATTATCATCATTGATATTGTTATTATCATTATTATTGTAATTATCATCACGATTATCATCGCTACCATTATCACCATTATCATAACTATTACCATAATTATGATCATTATTATTGTTATTATTATTATCATTATCATCATAATCATTAACATTGTTATTATCATCTTCATCACCATTAGCATTATCAATACCACCATAATCATTACCATTATCATTATCATTACCACCATAATAATTATCATCATCATTATCGATAATATCATTATCATAGCTGTAAGGAACCTATGGCACTCACGATAACCCTGACAGCCGCATGGCCTGTACGCAAAGAGGAAGTGGGCCAGAAATTATATTAAAAGAATCACATGATCACATAAATCAACATAATGATAGAAATAATAATGGCATTAAGAAAGAACAATATCCACTATAAATAAAGGATATTGACATAGTGATAACAATTTCAACATTAGCAATCAGGGCGGCACTGATATCACAAAGGAAATTATAGAGGAGTAGCATTAAAAAAATCATTGATTGTAAGATTTGTTAAAAATAGATATATAGAGAGAGGTTTAAGTAATATGTTATGACTTATTACGCACAATATAACGTTCAGAATAGATGATATGTGTATAATGAGAACGAAACAATATGCAGCCTAGATATTCACTTAGTGTCACTCATTCACACCAAGACACGTGATCACCTGATATATATACGCCTTTTCCCAACACTCCCCCCTCCTCTCTCTCCTCTCTCACCCTCTCCCTCTCTCCCTCTCCCTCTCTCTTTCTCCCTGACCCTTCTCGTGATTATAGACAGCAACACCCCCTCCCCCACCCTCTTCTCCCCGCCCCAATGTGCCACCCCACGGCACCTGGTCTCTTGAGCACGCACGCACAAGGCAGTTACCATTGTCATTATTTTCCTTGCTATTTGGTCGTTACCGTTATTGTGGTTATTATGAGCTTTATCATATCATTATTGGTATTATTATTATCACTATTTTTTTTCATTATCCTTATAATCGTCATTGTTATTATCATCATATTCATCACCCTCATTAACCTCATCATTCTTATCATAATTTTCACTATCATTGTCATCACTAATCACAATTATCCTCACTATCATCAGAACCATTTTCCTCACTCGTGACACCATAAACATCCTCACCATCATTTCTACCAACGATTTTACATCGTCACCATCGCGTTTTACCCTCCCTACAACCACCCCTTTTTTCACCACCACGCCATCCCCACCACAACAACCGCCACCACCGCTCCGTCACCCTTTCCTTAACGAGCCGCCCTTAGCTATGGCTACCGGGGCACGGACTCCCGACGGAACCTGTGGGTGCTGGCGACAGGAGAACTTCTCTACTATGTGGCCGCCGTGGCTGTTATTTACGACAGACACGACGATATCCAACGCCACTATACGGAGCACACGGAGGATATTCAGTGGTGAGTCGGGGTTCGGTTGTTTGTTGTTGTTTGAGAGAGGGTGGGGTTGTAGGAGCGTCAAGGGTGTTGTGGATATGTTGTTGTGATTAAATGTAAATGATTAAATGTTTATATTGATGATATGTTTATTCTTTTCAGCTATTTTTGGTCATTACTTTTTAATTAAGGGGATAGTTAAGGGTCGTTGGTTAGGAAGTGTTATAGTCTATAGAAGTAAAGAATATGCTAATTAGACTGACCTTGTTTTGCTATTTCCAAAGACAAGAAGAAAATATATAGTATCACACCAAAGATAGTAATGATAAACATGATAAATAAAGATGAGAATGATAATGATATGAGAATAATGATGATAAGACCACTGATATGATTGATAATGATTTTTTTTTTTTTTTTTTTTAAGCATGGCGACCCATCCTTCCCGTGAACTCGTAGCCTCGGGTCAAAGGGCGGCCCGGGGTCAGCGATGGTCCGCCCACGTCAGAGTGTGGAACGCCCGCACCCTCCACACGCTGCACGTCCTTGGGCGGAAGGAGCTGGGGGCAGGGATCATGGCGGTCGCCTTTTCCAGGAGGGTGAGCTGCTTGCTATTTTTTGTTTGTTTGTGTCTTTGTTTGTTTGTTTGTTTTTTGGCGTTTTTTATGACCTCTCGTGTTGTTTTTTTTTTTTGCGTTTTTTTTTTTTTTTTTGGGGGGTGTTTGTATTTTATATGGTTCTTTGTCTTGTTTTTATTATTGTTTGATTCCAGCTCTTTTTTCGTTTTTCGTGTTTGTTTGTTTGTTTGTTTGTTTCTTGCGTTTTTTATGACCTCTCTCGTTTTTATGGGGGGGGCGGGGGGTTGTTTGTCTTTTATATGGTTCTTTGTCTTGTTTTTATTATTGTTTGATTCCAGTTCTTTTTTCGTTTTTCTGTTTTTTTTGTTTGTTTTGTTTTTTGCGTTTTTATGGCCTCTCTTGTGTTTTTTTTTTTTTTTTTTTTTTTTGGGGGGGGGTTTCGGCTGTTATATTGGTTATTGTCTTGTTTTTATTATTGTTTGATTCCAGCACTAGTCTTTTTCTTCTTTCCTTTCTCTTTCTTTCATCCTCACGAAAAAAAAGAATATCAAGCTGCTAGGAAATTCCTTTTTTTTTTTTTTTTTTTTTTTTGGGGGGGGTTCTTGATTTCGTGTTTTTTGGTTTTGTTTGTGTGTTTTTTTTGTATGGTTCCTTGTCTTGTTCTGTTTGATTGATTCGCTCTCTTCTCTTCTCTTTTCTTTGATTTTTCCTTCTCTTCTCTTCTTTTTCATCCTCATAGGCTCCCCTTCCCTCTCCTTCTCCCTCACTCTCTCTCTTCTCCTCTCTCTCTCTCTCTCTATCTATCTATCTATCTATCTATCTATCTATCTATTATCTATCTATATCTATTCTCTCCTCTCTCTCTCTCTCTCTCTCTCTCTCTCTCTCCTCTCTCTCTCTCTCTCTCTCTCTCTCTCTCTCTCTCTCTCTCCCCACCTCCTCTCTCCCTCCCATTCCTCCCCTCCCCCTTTTTCTCTCTCCCCCTTCATCCTCTCCCTCCCTCGCTTCCTCCCCTACCCCCTCTCTTCCTCCCTCTCCCTCTCCATACCCACCATCCTCCCTCCCCTTCCTACTTTCCTCTCTCCCCCCCCCTACCTCCTCTCTCCTCCCTCCCTCCCTCCCTTCCTCCCCTGCCCCTCTCCTTCTCTCCCTCTCCACACACACACTATCCTCCCCTCTGCCCTCCCTCTCCCTTCCCTTTCCTCCCCTCTCCCCTCTCTCCCTCTCTCTCCCTTTCCACACACACACCACCCTCCCTCTCACCCCCTCTCTCTCCCTCCTTCACCCTCTCCCTCCCTTCCTCCCTACCCCTCTTTCCCTCTTCACCCCGCTCCCTCCCTCCCTTTCCCCCCCTACCCCTTCTCTCCCTCTCCCTCTCTCTCCCTCTCCACACAACATCACCCCCCTCTCATCCCATCTCTCCCTTTCTCTCCACACATACCACCCTTCCTCCACCCCTCTTTCCTCCTACACCCACCACCCTCTTCTCCTCTTCCCTCTCCCTCTCCACACCCACCACCCTCCCCTCACACCCTTCTCACCCCTCTTACCCCCTTCTCTCCTTCGCTCCTCTCTCACCCTCCTTCACCCCCTCTCACCCCTCTACCCCCTCCACCCCCTCTCACCCTCCTCTCACCCCCTCTTACCCACTCTTACCCCCTTCTCAACCCCTCTCACCCCTCCCACCCCTCTCACCCCCTCTCACCCCCCTCCCACCCCCTCTCACCCCTCTCACCCCCTCTCCCTCCCTCCTCCTTCTCCACACCCACCACCCTCTCTCACCCCTCTCACCCCCTCCCACACCCTCTTCCCCTCTCACCCCCTCTCACCCCCTCTCACCCCCTCTCACCCCCTCTCACCCCTCTCACCCCCTCCCTCTCCCCTCCACCCTCCTCTCACCCCCCTCTCACCCCCTCTCATCCCCTCCCACCCCTCTCACCCCCTCTCCACACCCACCACCTCCCTCCCTCCTCCTCTCCACACCCACCACCCTCCCTTCCCTCCCTCTCTCTCCCTCTCCACCACCCACCACCCTCCCTCTCACCCCCTCTCCACACCCACCACCCCCCCTCTCACCCCTCTCACCCCTCTCACCCCCTCTCCCCACCCCTCTCACCCCCTCTCTCTCCTCCCCAGAACAACGGGCAGTTCCTCCTGGCGGTGGACGCGGACAGCGAGCATCTCCTCTCGGTCTGGACTTGGGACAATGAACACGTTTTTGGCAGAGTTGCGGGTTGTCTTTTTTTTTGATTTTTTGTTGTTACTGTTGTTGTTTGGTATTGTTATGATTGTTGTTAGTTGATTGTTTATCATCGTTATTGTTCTCATTATTGTTATATTATTTATTGTTAATATTATTATTGTTATTGATTATTATTGTATTATCAATTATCATATTGTTACATTGTTATCCTTATCATTGTTATCATCACTTATTATCATTATCATCATTATTTAATCGAGGTTGTTATTATTGTTATTATCATTATCATCATTGTTATTATAATTATCATCATTATTATCATTATAATCGTCATTATCATCTTTGTTGTTACTATCATTATCATTATCATTATTCTGAGTATTATCGCTATTATCATCATGTGTCATTATCATTGTTTTTGTTATCATCATCATTATCCCTAACAATTTCTATATTGTTATTAGGCTCAGCATGATCCCATTTTTAAAGCACCGATATTATCATTATTATCATTACTACCACTCTTGTTTTTTATCATCATCATGATTATCAAAGCCATCACCCTTATTAACATGAAATTAACTCCTATCAATATTACTAACAGCTATTTCGCCATCATCCTCACCATCCCATCATAATTTATATTTCGATAACCAGTGTGAAGAAAATACAAAAGAAAATGATCGATTCTCTTAAAGAATAGCATGTCAGTCTTAAATTTGCATGGCGTGACCCAGATCCACAGAGGATTGAATATCTTGACCTAATTATAGAGTTTTGATTCGTATTTACGTTTTTGATGATGCGAATGATGATGATAGTGACATAATGCGAGGAATAATGATTATGGTGATTATGGTGATTATATCGTTGTATGGCCGTAGTGGTGTACGTTTTTGATGATGCGAATAATGATATAGTGGACATATGCGAGTCGTATGATATGGTCGTATTGGTGAGAATATTGATGCCGCAATTATTGGTAATAATTGTGATGATAATGATTGATAATAATTATTATAATGATGATTTATATTAATTATGATAATAATGATTGATAATAATTATGATATAATGAATATAATTATGATAATTAATGATTATGATAATAATGATTATGATAAATAATGATTGATGATAATTATGATAATAATGATCATGATAATAATGATTGATGATAAATATAATAATAATATGAAATGATGATAAAATGATTGATAATGATAATGATTGATAATTATAATGATTTTGTCAATGATGATGACAAGGATGATGATAATGGTTATAACAGCTACTATAATGACAATAATCATCCTCATAATGCTGACAACAACAACAGTAATAACTACACTGACAATGATGATTATGATCATAACCCCACAGACCTTTCTCCACAAATAACTCAAATGAACCCTTCCCCCTCCCCCCATCCCCCCACCCCCCTACAACCCCAGACTCACCAAGACCACGTGTGGGGCGCCGCCTTCCACCCGCTGGACAACAACCTCATCGTGACTCATGGGCGTGGGTTGTTGAGTATTTGGTCCAGGAGGAAAGATGGCATATTCCAGCGCTCGGATCTCGTGCAGGTGAGGGGCGGGGCTTGTCTGGGTTGTGATGTTGGTTTGGTTGTGAGGATGTTGTTTAGTTGTGGTGTGGTGTTGCTTGTGTTGTGATGCTGATTTGTGTTGTGAATGTTTGTGTGTTGTTTAGTTGTTGTGTTGCTGTGTTGTGATGTTGTTTATGTTGTGATGTTTGTGTTGTGAGGATGTTGTTAGTTGTGTTGTGATGTTGTTTATGTTGTGATGTTGTTTGTGTTGTGAGGTTGCTTATGTTGTGATGTTGTTTGGTTGTCGTGTGATGTTGTTTGTTCTGTGATGTTTATTTGCGTTGTTTAGTTGTGTTGTGAAGTTTATTGTATTGTTTGCTGTGATGTCGTTTGACTCTGATTTTGCTGTTTTGTGCTGTTTAGTTGTGTTGTTGACATTTCTATAGTTTACCTGTGTTGTGATGATGACTGTGTTTTTAGTTGCATTGTGATGTTCTTGTGATTATATTTTGTAATGTTTTTGCTTATCATTGGTTTGTATTTTTTCACTCGTGTTGCTGTTTGTTAATTATTTGTGTGTTTTTTTCATTCGTGTCACAGGGCTTTTTAGTTATGTTGTTATCCTGTGGTGTTTGTGTTTTTACTGTTAATGTGATGTTTGTTATTATTTTAAATGTGTTGTGGTGTCGTGGTTTCTGATGTCAAGTTGCATTATTGTGGACATTTTTCCTTCGTGGTTAGTAGTAAAAAAATGGTTTATGATAGAAATAAATATAATGAGTACTGTTGAAAATGAATAATCTCAGATTATGATAGATAGATAGTTAGATAGACAGTCATATAGATTATTAAACCTTTCTTCAATTAGTACTGTTGAAAATAAATTATCTCAGACTATGATAGATAGATAGACAGTTAGATAAACAGTCATATAGATTATTAACCCTTTCTTCAATTAGCACTGTTGAAAAATAAATACTCAGACTGTGATAGATAAATAACAGTTAAAAAGACCGTCTCATCGAATACTAACCCTTTCTTCAAATAGTACTGTTGAAAATAAATAAGAGACTATAATAGACAAATAGACAGACATTCAGACAGACAGAAACATAGATCACTAACCCTTTCCTCTAACGCTCCTTCCCCCCCCCCCCCCCCCTGCAGGAGGACTCCGGCAGGAACATCACCTCCATCGAGTTCACGCCCTCAGGAGACCTCATCAGCGGAGGGGGCGAGGGACTCATCACGGTGTGGGGCGTGGATGCCGGGGGAGTATTTTATCAAGAGGGAGTTCCAGGTGAGTGGGAGAGAGGGAGGGGGGGAATGGAGGGTGTGGTAAGGAGGAGTTGGGGGGGTACTAGAGAGGGAGTTGGAGGGGTAGGAGTGGAGGGGGGTAGGGGGTGAGAGATGGAGGGGCGTGGATGCCGAGGGGAGTATTTTATCAAGAGGGAGTTCCAGGTGAGTGGGGAGAGTGGGAGGGAGGGGATGAGGGGAGTGGAGGGAGTGGGTGTGGGTGAGAGAGGGTGGGTGTGGATCCCGAAAGGGAGTATTTTATCAAGAGGGAGTTCCAGGTGAGTGGGGAGAGTGGGAGGGAGGGGGAGAGAGGGAGTTGGAGGAGGAGGGGGTGAGGGAGTAGGTGTAGGTGAGGTGGGGTGGAGAGGGAGGGGCGTGGATGCCGAGGGGGAGTATTTTATCAAGAGGGAGTTCCAGGTGAGTGGGGAGAGAGGGAGGGAGGGGAGGGAGGGGAGTTGGAGGGGGTGAGGGGGAAAGGGAGGGAGGGGGTGTGGGTGAGATGGGGTGGAGAGGGTGGGGCGTGGATGCCGAGGGGGAGTATTTTATCAAGAGGGAGTTCCAGGTGAGTGGGGAGAGTGGGAGGGAGGGGGAGAGGGAGTTGGAGGGGGTAGTGGAGGGAGGGGTGAGGTGGGGTGAGAGATGGAGGGGCGTGGATGCGAGGGGGAGTATTTTATCAAGAGGGAGTTCCAGGTGAGTGGTAGAGAGGGAGGGAGGGGGAGAGGGAAGTTTGGAGGAGGGGTGAGGGGAGTTGGAGGGGGTGAGGGAGTGAGGGAGTGGGTGTGGGTGAGAGAGGGTGGGGCGGGATCCGAGGGGGAGTATTTTATCAAGAGGGAGTTCCAGGTGAGTGGAGAGTGGGAGGAGGGGAAGGGGAGTTGGAGGGAGGGGTGAGGGAGTGGAGGGAGTGGTGTGGGTGAGAGAGGGTGGGGCGTGACCGAGGGGAGTATTTTATCAAGAGGGAGTTCCAGGTGAGTGGGGAGAGAGGAGGGAGGGGAGAGAGGGAGTTGGAGGAGGGAGGGGGTGAGGGAGTGGGTGTGGGTGAGATGGGGTGAGAGAGGGTGGGGCGTGGATGCCGTATTTTATCAAGAGGAAATTCAGGTGAGTGGGGAGAGAGGAAGAGAGGGTGGGAAGAAGAGGAGGGGAATGGAGGGGGTAGGAGTGGAGGGAGGCTGTGGGTAAGGTGGGTGAGAGAGGGAGGGTGGGAAGAGGAAGGGAGGGGGAATAGAAGGTGTGGCAGGGAGGGAGTTGGAGGGGGTAGAGGGAGGGGGGGTGAGAGATGGAGGGCGTGGATGCCGATGGGGAGTATTTTATCAAGAGGAGTTCAGGTGAGTGGGGAGAGAGGAGGGAGGGGAGGAGGGGAGTGGAGGGGAGGGAGTGGGAGTGGGTGATATGGGGTGAGAGATGGAGGGGCGTGAATGCCGAGGGGAGTATTTTATCAAGAAGGAGTTCCAGGTGAGTGGGGGAAAGGGAGGGGGAATGGAGGGTGTGGTAAGGAGGGAGTTGGGGGGGAGGGGGAAAGGGAGGGTGTGGGTGAGGTGCTTGAATGCTTATGTAAGTTTATGTGTGTGTGTGTTTGTTTACGAACAAACAGACGGATACGTAGATAGACAGATATATAGATAAACAGATAGAAAGATTTGTTGATAGATACATGGATAGATAGAAATAGATGGATGAATAGATTGATAGACAGAACAAGATAAATAAGTAAATAAGTAGATAAATTACTAGATAAATTAACCAATATATGAATATGAATAGATAAATGGATAGATAAACAGACTGACAGACAGATAGACAGATAACTATACATCCACACACACACATAGTAACAACTATATTTATACATTCCCCCTATACATCTGTATATACATCCTTAAAAAAAAAAAAAACAGAAAAAAAACGGTCCACACTAACTCCCCTCCCCTTCTACCACCTCCTTTCTACTCCCCCCTTCTACTCTCCCCTTCTACTCCCCTTTCTACTCTCCCTTTCTACTCCCCCTTTCTACTCTCCCTTTCTACTCCCCCTTTCTACTCCACACTAACTCCCCTCCCCCTTCTCCTACCCCTTTTTACTACTCCCCCTTTCTACTCCCACTTTCTAACCCCCCCTTCTCTACTCCCCCTTGCTACTCCACACTAACTCCCCTCCCCCTTCTCCTACCCCCTTTTACTACTCCCCCCCATCTACTCCCACTTTCTAACCCCCCCTTTCTACTCCACACTAACTCCCTCCCCTTCTCCTACCCCTTTACTACTCCCCCTCCCCATCTACTCCCACTTTCTAACCCCCTTCTCTACCCCTCTTTCTACTCCACTTAACTCCCCCCCCCCCTTTCTACTTCCTACTCCCCACTCCAGGCTCACTCCGGACCCATCAACTCCCTTCAAATCCTGAGCGAAGGGACGATCCTCTCAGGAGGAGATAAGGACCGGAAGATTGTAGCGTGGGACTGTGATGAGGATTTCGAGGAAGATTACGGAGACGAAAAGGAGGAGAGAGAGAGAGAGAGGGAGGGAGAGGGAGGAGAGAGGAGGGGAGGGAGGGAGGGGAGGGAGGGAGGGAGGGAGGGGAGGGGAGGAGGGGAGGAGGAGGAGGGGGGAGGGGGAGGGGAGGGAGGAGGGAGAGAGGGAGAGAGAGAGAGAGAGAGAGGCAGAGAAAGAGAGAGTGAGAAAAAGGGAGAAAGAACCAAACAAAAAGAGAATGAGACGTGCATAAAAAAACTGAAAAGAATAAGGATATAATTAGCGTTAATAATCATCGTAATTACTGCTCACCATCGCGGATATCAACCACAGCCTTCAATAACACCAATGCCATTAATTGTATCAATCTGCCATGATTTCCTGATCAATTAAGGGAAATGAATATCTATTAAAATCCCCATTTAAATTGCTGTTTTAGATCAGTTATGTACAGTCACAACATTACAACAACAACAGTGGACGCCTATCTATTATCTATTATCTATTATAAACATCAAAGCAACCACGCACTTCTACCAACTCACAACCACAGTTACAAGCGCACTTACAACCACCACAACAACCACAGATTTCCCATAACCCATAAATACATTATAAAACTTTCCATTATCCCCCAAAAATAATTATAACCACATTTACAACCACCACAACACCCACAGGAGATTTCTCATAACCCATAATTACATTATAAAACTTGCAACAAACCACAGTGAACTTTCCATTATCCCCAACCCATAATTATAACCACATTTACAACTACATACACACCACAATAGGCAGCTCCAACACCACCCACTTATAACTGCACCACCATTACGAAGACTTCATCATCGTCACAGCTACAACCACCTTTTAAAAAATCGACCCTAATTTCAACCATCGTCACATAACTAATAAGCATAACCATAGTTCCACTCCCGTTACAACCATCAAAGATTACAACCACACACCAGCCAACCACAACGGACAGCCCTCCACCACTCCCCACCAACGCTCTCACCCTCTCTCCCTCTTCTCCACCACTCTTTCCCCCTCCCTCTTCCCTCTTTCCACCTCCACTCTCCTCCCCTTCCTCTTCCCACCGTCCCCTCTTCCTCTTTCCACCCCCAATCTCCACCAGTCCCCCCTCCTCTTTCTACCACCACTGTTCTCTCTATCTGTCTCCAACACTCTCCAACACTCTAAAACACTATCCAACACACTCCACCACTCTCCACCTCTCTCCACAACTCTCCCACCACTCTCCACCACTCTCCACCACTTCCACCACTCTCCCCCTCCCTCTTTCACCCCCACTATCCACCACTTTTCTAACACTCCACCACCACCACTCCCCTCCCCCCTCCCTCTCCCCACCACTCCTACTCCCCCCCTCCCTCTCCCCACCACTCCCCTACATTTCACCACTCTCCCTCCCTCCCTCTTTCCACCCCCTCTCCCACTACTCTCCAACACTCTCCACCACTCTCCCCCTCCCTCTTTCCACTCCCCTCTCCCCACTACTCTCCACACTTTCCACCACTCTCCCTACCCCTCTCCAACACTCTCCCCCTTCCCTCTCCCCACCACTCTCCAACACTCCCCCCTTTCCCTCTCCCCACCCCACTCACACACCCTCCACCACTCTCCCCCCTTCCCTCTCCCCACCACTCCCCACCACTCTCCACCACTCTCCCCCCTTCCCTCTCCCCACCACTCTCCCCTTTCCCTCTCCCCATTCCCTCTCCCCACCACTCTCCAACACTCTCCCCCTCCTCTCCCCTTCCCTCTCCCACCACTCTCCCCCCCACTCCCCACCACTCTCCCTCTTTCCACAGCTACCGGAGCAGGCAGGAGGCATACGTACCCTATACCCCCAACGACCCCGGTACCACGACGGCAACATCTACGTAGGGACGACCAAGAACATGATTCTGGAAGGTTCTTTGCAGAGGAGGTTCAATCAGGTAGGTTTGGGGGGAGGTTGGGGGTTGGGGTTGAAAGGGGGTAGAGGGGGGAAAGAGGGGGAAGGAGGGAGGGGGAAGGGGGGAGAGGGAGGGAGGGAGGAAGAGGGGGGGGGAAAGAGGTTGGGGGTGGGGGTTGAAAAAGGGGAAGGGGGGAGGGGAAAGAGGAGGGGGGGTGGGGGAGGA
Source organism: Penaeus vannamei (assembly GCF_003789085.1). Taxonomy (NCBI): domain Eukaryota; kingdom Metazoa; phylum Arthropoda; class Malacostraca; order Decapoda; family Penaeidae; genus Penaeus; species Penaeus vannamei. Next base: position 366,250 of record NW_020870839.1, read on the forward strand.
GGGTGGAGAGGAGGGTGGGAGAATTTTGAAAATGGACAAGGATGATGATAACGATTGTAATTAGGATAATAATCTGGATGATAATGACAATTATGATAATATTAATGAGAATGATGATAAAATTAATGATAAAAATAAAAATTATAACAATAATAATAATAATATAATAACAATGATAATAATGATATAATAAATTATATATAATGATAGAAATAACAATGATAATAGTAAAAAAGATAATAATAATAGTAATAATGATAATAATGATTATAATGATAATGGTTATGAAAATTATAAGAATGATAATGATGATAATTAAGACAATGTTGACAGTAGTAGTAATAGTGATGATGATAATGATAATAATAATTTCTATCACTATCATAATTAATATTGTCATTAATTGTAGTAGTAGTAGTGGTAGTAGTAGTAGTAGTATTAAAATGACAATAACAGTAGTATTAATAACAATAACAATAATTATGCAAAATAAAATAACTCAGTAACTAATATTTTCCCATCGTATTTACAGGTTGTTTTCGGACACAGTAAACAGCTGTGGGCCGTGGCCGTGAACCAGCTGGATGGAACCGTCGCTACAGCTGGTTACGACAAGCACATCGTCAAGTGGAGAGAGAACCAGCTGGAGTGGAGGATTCAGGTGGGATTACAGATGGTTGATGACTAGGATTGTGTTGTGGTGTTGTGGTGTATGTATGTGGTGTGTGCGTGGTGTGTGTGTGGGTGGGTGGGTGTGTTTGTGGTGTGTGTGGTGGGTGGTGTGTGTGTGTGTGTATGTGAGTGTGAGTGTGGTGTGTGTGTGTGTGTGTGTGTTGTGTGTGTGTGTGTGTGTGTGTGTGTGTGTGTGTGTGTGTGTGTGTTTGTGTATGTGTGTGCGTGTGTGTTTGGGTGTGTGTGGTGGTGTGTGTGTGTTTGTGTGTGTATGTTGTGAGTGTGAGTGTGAGTGTGTGTGTGTGTTGGTGTGTGTGTGGTGTGTGTGTGTGTGTGTGTGTGTGTGTGTGTGTGTGTGTTTAGTGTATGTGTGTGTGTGTTTGGGTGTGCATGTATGTGTGTGTGTGTGTTGTTTGGGTGTGTATGTATGTGTGTGTTTGTTTTGTTTATTTGTCTGTTTGGGTGTGTGTGTTCATGTTTGTGTGCCTGTGTGTGTGTGTGTGTGTGTGTTTCAGTGTTTTTGTCTTTACGTGTGTTTGTATGTGTGTGTGGCTGTATGCATATGTATTTGTTTGTGTGTGTGGATATTTGTGAATATGCTTATGTCTGTGTGTGTCTCTGTTTCTGTCTATACATGTTTGTGTGTGCGTGTATATACATGTATGTATATTTATTTTGTATTTTTCCTTCCAGTATTTCGAACCGGTCAACAGTAAGCCTTGTATTATAATGAAAAAACTTTATCTAACTTCTCCTTTCTCCCGCCAGGCCCAGAGTGAGTGCGTGAGCGTGGCGGTTCACCCGATGGGAACCGTGATATCTGCAGGGACGATAGACGGGCACCTCGTGGTTCTGAACAACAACACGGGGTTACACGTGGCTACTGTCAGAGTGTGTGGGTCGCCGCTTTCCTGCCTTGCATATAATCCAGGTGGGTTGTGGGTTGTCTTTATGGTTCTGTGTGGATTCTTTTTCATGTGTGGATTCACTGAAATGCACGCAGACACACACGCACGCGTACACACTCATACTTGTTTTTTACGTGTTTGATACCGTTTAATAATTTGTTCAATCCACTGACTCGCCAAAAAAATGTTGTTATATCTCCTCATATTTCAAGACATTTATCGTACAATATAACCAAAATTTTATATCTTTTATATTTCCTTATGATACGTACCATCTTCATAAAACATACTCTCCTTATACTACATTCCACATACACAGTACCATAAACCCCCCAAAAGACAATAAAAGATATACCCGCTACACATTGCTTTATCATCTATCCTATTCCCTATCCGTTCCTCAAATCCAACCCCCGCCGTTCCCAGGAGGCGACATCCTAGCCGTCGGTTCCCAGAACGGTTCCCTCTACCTGTACAAGAGTTCCAAGGACGGCTTCGTGTACAATCGCTTTGGGAGGATGACGGGGTCGCAGCCTCTTTCGAGCATCGACTGGAGCACGTCGGGACGCTACATGCAGACGGTCACCTCGGATTATGATGTGACCTATTGTGAGTTTGCGTTGTGTTGTGTCTGTTCGTGGTTGTTGTTTTTTTGCTCTTTTTATGTCTGTTTGTTTGTTGTTGTTTTCTGTCTCTCTGTCTCTCTCTCGTTCTCTGTCTCTCTCTCTCTCTCTCTCTCTCTCTCTCTCTCTCTCTCTCTCTCTCTCTCTCTCTCTTCTCTCTCTCTCTCTCTCTCTCTCTCTTCTCTCTCTCTCTCTCTCTCTTCTCTCTCTCTCTCTCTCTCTCTCTCTCTCTCTTTCTCTCTCTCCTCTCTCCTCTCACCTCTCTCTTCTCTTTCTCCTCTCCCTCTCCTCTTCCACTCCATCTCTCCCTACTCTCCTCTCTATCCATCCATCCACCCATCCATCCATAAACATAGCTGACACACTTCCTCACCTTCCATCCGTTCCCTCATTCTACATCTCTCTTCCACAGGGACCGTGAGAGAGCTGTCCAAAGTGAAAAATTCGCTCGACGTGAGGAATGAGACATGGGTGACACAGACGTCACCCCTCGGCTACATGGTTCACGGTGAGTGTTCAGTCCTCGCCCTTATAATGAGAGAGTGGAACGAAATTGAGTGGCCTTTCATTGGGTAACATAGGTAGAGTGAGTGAGTGAGTGAGTGAGTGAGTGAGTGAGTGAGTGAGTGAGTGAGTGAGTGAGTGAGTGAGTGAGTGAGTGAGTGAGTGAGTGAGTGAGTGAGTGAGTGAGTGAGTGAGTGAGTGAGTGAGTGGTGAATCAAAGTAGATCAATGGATCCCCGTGCACTAACACTTAACAGAGCCATCCTGAGCATCTTTTACCCCTCACAGGAGTTTGGGGCGGAGGGAAGGAAGCCCATATCCAGGTGACAGTCGACAGAGGGCCCAGAGGAGACGTCCTGGCAGCTGGTGACACAGATGGCTACATCAGGCTTTATAGGTAAATAGATTAGAGTAAGATTAAGTGTGAGAAGGAGAGGAAAATGTTTGGTGAATATTTGAGATTGATTTAATGTATTTCGTGTATTTTCTTGTTTTGGCTACGCGTTTTCTCTCTCTCTCTCTCTCTCTCTCTCTCTCTCTCTCTCTCTCTCTCTCTCTCTCTCTCTCTCTCTCTCTCTCTCTCTCTCTCTCTCTCTCTCTCTCTCATCTCTCTCTCTCTCTCTCTCTCATCCATCCATCCGACCGTCCATCTCATCAAGCTTCTAACTATACCAAACCAACTCATCCTCGTCCCTTTCTCCCTCCCCAATCAGGTACCCCGTGCTAAGTATGCGCGCCGGCTACCACGAGTACAAAGTCTACACCTCGTATGTGTCTGGTGTAAGGTTTTCTCACACCGACAACTACCTCTATACCATCGGAGGCACAGACGCGGCACTCATGAGATGGAGGCTCACATAGATAGATTTGGTTTATGTGGTGGTTGTTGTTCTCATGAGGTACAATTCGTTTTTTGGAGCGACAGAATCGTCAGCGGTGTACTGAGCATCCCGCTCGGTTTTCTAGGGGTAGATGTAATAGTTATCCCTCTGCTTATGGTTCGTTTTCTATGGTGTTAATGAACTAGTTTTTTAGGGGTAACTGAAATATTGCATCATAAAAAAATCTGATTCAGATAAAGAACAAATTGTTAAACCTGATTCTTTTCTAAATATATAGAACGTAGTGATAGCCACCATGATATATCGTTCTAATGAGTAAGAAAATCCGACTGTGTCATGGAAAAGAAAATCAATTCTTTTAGAGAATCGAGACCAGGTTTCGCGGACCTATACACGTGTCGGAGTCGCCATTTGGATTACGTATTTATAGATCCAGACGGCCAACAAAAATATAATAATGATAATGATAATATTAATCATAACGCACATAAAGAACACTGATATGTATATCAGTTGTTGCCTATCTACTGTACGGGTTTGTTTACTCTGACGCCTGAGTTGGCAACGGTGGTAGCGGGTCTACAACGCCAGATGCACAAAACGTCAATTGCTGGTCGGTTGTTAGCAAGATTTACAACTTTGAACACATACTGCTGAGTCTACACGTATCAGTCGATGTGTATGTCTAATGGAATAGGTTTACGATGAATTATACGTTTGTTTAGGCTCTGTGGGCGCTGCGTGTTGGGTACTTTGTTCCACATGTGGGCGTTGGTGTGTGGGCAAGGTCGTAGTGTGATAGATATGTGTGTGTGTGTGTGTTGTGTATACATATATATATTGTATATATATATATATATATATATATATATATATATATATATATGTATATATACTATATACATATATAGTATATATATATATATATATATATATATATATATATATATATATATATATATATACATACATATATGTATATATACATATGTACATATATAGATATACATTTTATATATGTTTATTTATATACATGATGTATATTCATATATGTCTGTACGTACAGTGTATGTGTGCGTGTCGTATTGGAAACGCACGTTAGGCCAAAACGGGGGCGTAGCTAATAATTTTTTCACTAGAGGGTGCAAGTGAAACCAATGTTTTTTTTCTCGAATAAGTGGGATACGTCTCTACTTTATATTTTTGGGAAGTATAGGCCTTTTACTCTCCGAAATAAGTATATAAAAGCCAAGAGTATTTGGATTAGTGCGCCCCCCCCCCCCTTAGTATGGTTTTATGTTGAAGACCAACTTCAACCGAAATTTTGGCATGTATAATTAAATGGTTATGTGTGTCTGTTTATGTGTGTGTAAAACCAGCTGTTAGGTCTTTGTATATATTAGTTCAAGAAACAAAATCTCCACTTTAGCTATGAATATTAACTATTCTGTAAGCCCAATCACTCTATTACTGCACATAATTTTTCCCCTTTCATACAACGGACAGTGATTGCCTTTCAAAAAAAAAGTTATATCTTTCATATAAACCGAATAAGATTATATAAGCACTCAGTTCTTTTTTTGCATGGCTGGCTATCTGTATATATTTATACATAAATCACATGTAAATTGATAAGGACCAGGATACGAAAATATATATATATAGATAAGATACAACGTTAAACAGTATTTTATATTTTGATACTAGGCGCACCGATCGAACTGCTTGTTCAGCGGTTCTTGGTGCTGTTTCACTGCTATTTTAATACTAAAAATTCGTCCCATAGCATTTAATCAGCTGACAAGGTGCATTGCTGTGATAAGAGCATTATTCTGATATCATGGTGGACAACACCTGTCTCACGGTCATTAAATATTTATAAGCACTAGTCACTGCATTCACACGAGCTTTTTTTACCTTGCTGGGAATAACCTAGCATAAAGCATTATTGTAAGATTGTAGTGATGATGAACAGAAGAAAATAAATGAATAGGTTGGTCAATTCTTTTATTGAATATATTCATGTAGTCTTTTTTGTAGACTTCCTAAATAAAGATAATCACCATTAGTTCGTTCCAATCAGTTTATTCTTACTAGACTAGTGTTTCTCAACTAACTCCTAAGGAGTTCGTGAGACGGTTAAGTAAAAGTGTACTAAATCTGTTCAGTCTACCCTATTAAGCTTCCGTTTTCTGTTACTCTATTACAGCGTGTATTCCAGTATTTTCATTTCAATCAAATTTAATTGGTGTAAGCAGGTTAATTACGATTGTTGATTTGTATATACTTTTTTTTCTTTTCTTTTTTTTTTTTGCTTATTTCCTGTACCACTCTTACCATTAAGAAAATACACTTTATTTCCATTTCCTCGTGTTTAATTTTCCAAATAATTTTCTGCTAAGCAACCTCTCTAGCCAGAGGTTCAGTAAATTCGTTGAACAAGTAAACGACATGATAAGCACATGTATATGTATATCACATATGCCAGAGAAAACTCAGTCACATATATTCTATAAATCTATGCATATACACACACTTATACGTAGACATAGACACACATAGATATAGACATACACATACGCGATATGTAAAAAAATACATGATTATTAGGGCAATGACAGTATCAATCCTTTGACACTATGAGGTGTAAAATCTGTATCCAACATATTACCAGTATACAAAAGCAACAAACTGGAAATAATGATAAAGAAAAAGAAGAATTTACTCAATCATGTCGATTCATTTTGAAATTAATAGCAGCAACAGCAACATCTGCAACAAAAATGTAAAGAATGATGATAGTAATGACAACAATAATATTGATAATACAGTTATGGATGCTGCTACCACTAATGGTAATGATAATGATGAATAATGGTGATGATAATGATATTGATAAAAAGGAAATACGAATAACAATAGTAAGAGCAATGATGATGATGATAATGATAATGATAGTGATAGTGATAATAACAATAACAATGATAGTAATGATGATAATGATAATAATAAAGATGATAATACTAATAAAGATGTTAATGATAATAGTAATAATAATGATAACAATAATAATAATGATATTGATAAATAGTAATAGTAACAATAATGACAACAATAATGATAATGATAGTGAAAAGTATAATAATGATAATATTAATGGTAATGATAATAACAACAACAACAACAATACAAACAATAATCATAATAACAATCATTATAATCATTATCATAATGATAATAGTAGTGATGGTGAGGATAACAATAATAATGATAACAAAAAAATATACAAGATAGAAGAAAATCAAGAATAATTTAAAAAAGAAATTATTATGATAAGAAAGGAAGGGAAAATGAAGAGGGTGATAATGATGATACTAATAATGATAACAGTGATACAAGTAATAGTAACGATAATGATTCAGATGATAATTAATGATATTGATAATAAAAATTATAACAATAATGATAATGATAATAATAATGATAATAATAATAATAATAATAATAATAATAATAATAATAATAATAATAATAATAATAATAATAATAATAATAATAATAATAATAATATCAATTATGATAACAATAATGATAGTAGTAGTAGTAGTAATGATGATAATAATGATAATGTAAAAACAATGATTCTGTTAAAGCTAACAACAGTAAGAGCAATAATCAATCATGATAACAATGATGATAACAATAATGCTGATGATAATTATATTAATGATAACAACAACAATGAAAATTATAACAAAAAAGAAAATTATGAAAACGATAATGATAATGATATTCATAACAACAGTATCAATGATAATACTAATAGTAATGATAATAACAATAATGATGATGATAATGATAATGATAATGATATTGATAACAATGGTATCAATAATAATACTAATATTAATGATGATAACAATAATGATGATGATAATGATAATGATGATGATGATGGTAATGATAATAATAATGATAATGATAATAATTATAATAATAATAATGACAACAACAATAATAACAATAATAATAATGATTATGATAATAATAATAATAATAATAGTAATAATAACAATGATGATGATGAAAGTAATGATAGTGATAATAATAACAATGATAGTAATAATGATGACAATAATGATAATGATATTAGTAATAATGATAATGATAGTAATAATGATAATAATAATAATAATAATGATTATAATAATAATGATAAGAAAGATAATGATAATAATAATAATAATAATAATAATAATAATAATAATAATAATAATAATAATAATAATAATAATAATAATAATGATGATGATAACAATGATAATAATGATGATGATGATAATAATAATAATAATTAATAATAACAATAATAATAATAATAATAATATAATAATAATGATGATAATAATAATAAATAATAAATAATAATATATATATAATAATAATAATAATAATAATAATAATAATAATAATAATAATAATATATAATAATAATATATAATAATAATAATGTAATATAATAATAATGATAATAATTATCATCATGATAATAACAGTCATAACAATAATAATGATAATAATGATAATAGTAATGTCATTATTATGATTATCATTATAATTACTACTAGTAATAACAATTATTATGAATATCATTATCGTAACGATTTCAATGATTGATAATTATATTGATGATAACGTAGCAATGATAAAAACAATGAATATTTATATAAAAAAAATGTCTCCAAAAAAGAACCGCCGCCTCAGTCGCAGTCGATCAGCTGTTCTGTGTTGTGGTAAAGATGGCCCTCAGGTTGGGAAAGTCCGTATTTTCCCTTATTCCTCGTGCTACAAGGCCCCAGGGGTGAGATTTGTATAGAATTTGTTTATCTAATTGAATTACTGAGAATAAATAGTAGGGATGAGATTATAATTTTGCTTTAGTTTGTTAGTAAGCTTCTTTTCGTGTTGTCGAGACCGGGTGGTTTGGTATGATGGTTTTATTTGGGAATTTAATGTCAGTGCGACCGGCTGCCGGAATAGGAGGTTTTGTGGCTGACATGAGATGCAATTTGATAATGTCTGTTATAGCTTTTAGGTGGTTCAAGTGGGTAGGAAAAAGAGAGGAAGTTGAGGTAGTAGACCTCAATTAGAAATCGTATTTCGAATCTTATTTATTTTTTAATTATATAATTGAAAGATGTTGAATATGTATTTATTCATAACAGTGATCGTGAGGAATAGGAAGAAAATCAAGGTAGTAGCCTTTTATTAACCCACCCACGCCGGGGTACATTTTGTAGCCTTTTATAAAAAAAAAAAAAAAAAAATGTAACAATAGTCAAATCATGAAATCAAGGCCCTTTTCACCAAAAAAATTTTGTTGGACAGCTCTTTTGAAATTTTGTACACCGGAGTATATATCTCGTCTTTAACATCACATACATTTTGGCACTTTCAGGTATTCAGTATTTGAAAGACTGGCTTGGCATATACTAAATTTGAACTTGGTTGTACATCTCTGGCGGACAGGATTCTCTGATGCCAGTATGTTGAAAAGAGAGCTGCACTGAATAATTACCTCTTTTGTTTATCATCATCTATGATTCTCTATTTGTGTGGCTAAATCCACTTGCCAGTGTAGACAGATCATGTACACTTATCTGCGCATGCACCATAATAATTACTTTTGTGTGTGGGGGGGATTGGTTCCCGTCATTGACACTCTATGCCACTGTGTATGGAGAAACAAAATAATCTTGGCGCCAAAGTGTGAAGCGCGCTAGTTGTGACAGAATTGTAGTTTTCTTTGAAATTCAGCTTACTCTGAGAAAAGGCCCAGGGAGTGGGCAACAAGCACAATATTAGGCCAATACCAAATCAAATGTAATTGAAATTCACATACTTACACTTACACTTACCGGTAGAGGTTGAAGACCGCGACGCGCGTAGATAGAGGAAAATGGACACCGCCATGTTAATAGAGCGGGAAAAATAGAAGGGATAGCGTATAGTTTAAGATGCACCGGCCTTATAGTCACCGCTAAATGAGGAAAATATAACGCGCGGCCGCCTTTCAAATTCAAAGTCGATGAGCTTGTTTACCTTGCTAGGAAAAACACGACACTGACCCACGAACGCATTTTTGCTCTGCGTGTCTAGTGTGTATCATTACGCGCTTGTCAAAACGATATTTGGCTAATTATCTGTGTCTGCTGGTACGCATTTATACCTTTAAAGTCTTTTAGTAATGTTAATATACTTCAATTAAATATTTTTATATTTATCTATACCCTCATATCGAATCCCTGCGCATCGAGTGTTTCACACTTTCTTGCGCCAGCCACAGGTTGACAGCTCACCAACCCGCTCATTTCGAGATTGAAAGCCGGTGAGAAATGCTGCGTTTCCAGTGTTGTGTTGATTCTGGGTTCTTTTTTAAGACCTTTACAGTGGCATCGAAGAACAATTCGACTTCAGTAACCATCCCAGTTTTATATCTGAGCCCATCAAGAGCTCCAAAGGACGAAAAAGGTGATTAAAATCGAAGCAATCCCAACAGTACAAAGAAACGAAAGTTTCACGTTTCCGGATATAAAGGTATTTGGTTTATTATTTTACGGTGTGAATGCAGCTCTGTCTTGCCGTACATACCGTGGTGGAGAGAATGTGTCCTGGGGGGTGTTGGGGGGCTTGCCCCCATCAACCCTCCCCTCGGGCAGTGCCCGAAGGGCACGCCTAGTCACGGCAATTTATATTGATATATTAGGTTGGTTGGTTTATTGGTCAATACGTTTTTGGGGGGGTTGGAAGGTGTGAATTCCCGTGGATTTTTTTTGCCGAAATGTGGGTTGGGTTCCCGTAGATTTTTTTTTAATTTGCGTCAGTCCGTAAACTTTCAAAGATGGCGGTTACATCCGTAGAGTTTCGCTTTTTTGTGCTAGTTTTACGCATTTTTGATCGTTATTCTTCTTATTTAAGCTTTGTTTTACCCCATAATTTCCCTGATATACTTCATGCCCTCCCCTGCTAACGGGACTATCAAATCAAGATCGTCGATGGAGAAATGGTACTCGATCTCCTGAACGATTCATTCGCAAAAGAAACAACGCCGAAAATCGATGAAATCATAGGATTTCATGCTGAAAAACATCATTTTTTTCGACTTAGTCTCTGCGAGGGTGCGTCGCGGTCTTCAACAATTACCCCAATACCAAATCAAATGTAATTGAAATTCACATACTTACACTTACCAACACCCTCTTTGGTGTTTGTGAGAGCATATCTTTGTTGTTCAATAAATATCATGTATTTATTCAAAACAATGATCGTGAGGATTAGGAAGGAAATCAAGGTAGTAGCCTTTTATAATAATAATAATAATAATAATAAAAAAAAAATTTAACATTAGTCTTTTATAATAATAATATTTTTTTAAAAAATGTAACACTAGTTAAATCATGAAATCAAGGCCCTTTTTGGCAAAGAGTTTTTGTTGGACAGCTCTTTTGAAATTTTGCACACCAGTGTATATTTCTCATCATTAACATCACTTGTGCATTTTGGCAAAATATTAGGCCAATACCAAACCAAATGTAATTGAAATTCACACACTTACACTTACCAACACCCTCTTCAGTGTTTGTGAGAGCAGATCTTTGTTGTTCAAGGTGGAGAATATAATTATCAACTACATATGATTTAAAAATTTGTCCAAATCTGCTCCAGTAACTATTATAGCACAGATAAGTGTATATGGTAAGTCTACACTTGCAAGTGCTAAATCTAGTGATGCTGTGGCTTTCATGCCCCTGCAGTGACAAAGAGACATCCATTATATTAGATATATAATAATAATAGGAGAGGTTTATAAGGTTACTTGACAGTTTAGCACCTAATGCAGAACTAGTCTGAGCTCTCTTGCTGAATATTATACATAATTGTCTTAAAAACTAAGGTTTTTCTGTGACAGGTCTTAAAATGTCTTAAATTTGCCCAAGGCACATCTTTGTTCTCATAAATGTACATATCTGTTACGCTTCACTAACTTGCTGATCATGGCTTGATCGGAAATCATTTTTCCATAACATTAGACCTTGACCTTGACTGTTTACCTATGGGCTGTGTGCAGAGAAAAAAAATTCTGGTGCACAATTTATCCAAGAGGCGATGGAAAAATCATGTCTGGGTGATTTTTTTCTTGATAAGTAGACCTACACATAATGAAGTGTGTATTCAGCAACAGGTGGCTCCAGGTCTTAAAAAGTGATTGGTATGTCTTAAGTCTTTAAAAAGTCTTAGATTTCATGAGCTTATAGCTGCAAGAACCCTGCTACTAAGCCCCAACTTCACTTGCTAATCTATGCTGAGATACTGTTTTCTCTATGACTCACATGTTTTCATGTTAATATACTGTATCATAGGATGCAATGACCATTTTCTTATTTAGAATTAGATCTTTCACTCTTTGGGAGCAAAGAGTGGATATATTTGCCAGATTTCAGGGTAATTCTAAGTAAGAGCCGCGCCTATTTTTTATTTATTTATTTTTTTTCTTCTACCCCCATCAATCTTGGGGGACCTGTGGGGAATCGGGGGTTGAAGGGGGGGGACACACACGGGAGAAATAGTGGAATGAAAAGTGAAAATATTGAAAAAATAAAACCCGAGCCAAACTTCGTAATAAAAAAGTAAAGAAAGTGTAAAAATGAAAAACCCGAAAGCTTCGTAATAAAAAAGTTAAAGAAAGCGTAAAAAATGAAAAACTCGAGCCAAACTTTAATAAAAAAGTTAAAAAGCAAAAAAATGAAAACCCGAGCCAAACTTCGTAATAAAAAAGTTAAAGAAAGCAAAAAAAATTAAAAACCTGAGCCAAACTTTGTTATGACTAAGTGAAAGAAAGCGTAAAAATGAACAAATCGAGCCGAAATTCAGATTATCAATAAAAGAAAGAAGAAAATATATCATTAAAATCTAAATAGTTGATAAGCGTGTAAACTTTTCGTTCACCCGTCAATGTCAGTGTTGCTGAAATGTCAAAGAAATTTCTTAAAGATCACTGCACAAACGAAGCATACCTTCCTAACCCCTTATCAGGGGCAAGCCCCCGGACCCCCTTCTCTGGGATATTTCCCTACCGGGGGCAAGCCCCCGGAACCCCTTCCCTGAGGGTATTTCGCCGTACAGACGCAGTATACCTTCCTAACCCCCTAATGTGCTTTCCGGCGGCCAAATTGTGGAACTGCGCATTTTGCGTCCCTCCACTTCCCCTCAATGTTATTTGTATGGGCGCCTGTTTTGGGATCAACAAAATTATATGAATGATTAACTTTGAGGTGATTGAAGCCCTCTTCCTGTAGACTGTCATAGGCTTTCCAGCAGTCTGAAATTTTTGTGGTCCTGGGTCGCACATAGTCTTTAATAATGGTAATCAGGGTGGCCGAGTCCCTTTTTTCAACGGGGACAAAAAAAAGGTCTTTACTTTCACAGCAAAAGCCACCAAACACCCACTGGCCCTCTATTACACGCCCTACATTGTATTTTCTCTAGCCGAATTTACTTTCATCAATTTTGACCTTTTTCCTTGGCCCCCAATCATGCACTGTTTCTCATACACCAATATGTAAGCACTTCCCTACAAAACTTGACCAGTCGTTAATTGAGTTGTCACTATTCGTGATAACGAGGTTTGTGGCTCTCTTGTGCCTGTTGAAAAAAAAAAGAGAGAAATAGGGCCTCTCTTTTTAACCAGCGGCAGTGGAATCTTTCTCGTCTGTTTGAAACAGAATGTGTAGGAATTCCCCCCAATGAGCAGCAGTGTAACTAAATTAGGCCTAGTGATTCAGAAGTAAGTCAGAAGTCCAAAAACTAAATTTGATTTGAGGGACAAGTGGTACCAAAAAAAAAAAAAAAAAAAAAAAAAAAAAAAACATATTCTTATGATGAGGAGCATTCTTATTTTTCTTAACATGGGGGGAAAACTATGAACTTCTTTAAATAGATCAATCTTTTAAAAGGGGAATGGGCTAACACCAATTTTGGAAAAAAAAAAAATGCAAAAGGCTTTACTAAATTTAGTTTCCTGTTTTTTTTTTTTTTTCATATTCATGAAACCCTTCTTTATCCTTTGAAACCCATGGGGACTGTTGGAGTATAAAGATGCAAGGGAGGTGTGAAAAGAATGAATCATTTTGCAGTAGTAAAAACATTAGAACCACTTGGTTGAATGAATAAAGAAGGCACAATAAAAGTAATATTTATTGTGATACCAAAAAAAAAAAAGAAAGAAGCTTTGCAAATGATTTTATCCATATCTTTCTGTATACCCAAATATCTCAGGAGTTCTTCCAACCCTGATGGGCAGTGGAGTAGTAGGGCCAAGTATTGTGGAGTAGTGTCATTTCTGTGCTATCCTCTGCAGATACTTTCATCAAAAAAGGTCACTTCAGTTGAATATGCAGTAAAGAAAAATATGGTAGTTTTCACATAGAATATATATCAACCCTGGTAGTTAGCTAATATTGTAGATACCGGTCTTAAAGGGTATTTATTTACAAATGAGATATTAGAGAAAATGATAAGCATAAAATTAATATTCCTATATCATTTAGTTCTATTACAAAACATCACATTGAAATTTTACCACATCACACAGGCGCGCCCTCAGCACAACAGCCACGAGATGGGTGGATGATCTCACCGTCAAGCAGGTGGAGCCTCGTGATGCACGGAAGTCCTTGCTTTCAGCCGAGGAACTAGAGCATCAGAAGGCACTCTCTGGTTATATTACTATCGATACTCCTGTAAGTATTTGCTTAGATATCAAGCTTCTGAAAAAAATTATTTGTGTTTGTGTCTGCAGAATGAGTGCAAGTCCAAAATATTAGATACATCTTCATGTTTTTACATGTACTTTTCTCCGTATTTATACATAGTTGTGATGTGTATGAATGTAGAGTAAAAGGAGATCTTGTGCGGATTTCAATTTTTGAGCTGTAGCATCTGTGTGAACATATAAACAATTGAGTTCCTAGATGAAGGAAGGGGTTACTCATGAGAGCTTAGAGATAGGGGAGTGCCATATTAAACAATGTGCATTATTCAGTAAATCTCCCTACTAACCTTTGAATCCATAGCCAGTGGGGATGGCATATATATAGTTGCTATGCCCAGTGTGGGTTTAGTTTATCATATGTATTTACATGTAGATTGCTCCACAAGTGCTTGCTCATGGAGCCATCTATGTGTGGATGCATTTCACAAGGCAATGATATGCCATTTGAGATAGTGGATGGCATGTGGTGTTATCCTAATTTATTAAACCATTTAGTATACATACATTTGTTCAAAATGTATTAAATTGGCATATATAAGAGCAACTCAAGATCCTGGTGGACTATTTTAAGACTTTTAAATGCATAACCCTTTGCTGGAAATATAGGTGTGTGTGTAGTCTAATGTGTTTGGCATCCCCTTTAGAACTTAGATGCATAATTCAGTGGTTTTCTTGTGCTTTCTTTTTTGTTAGATTATA
>NW_020870839.1:396272-398772 GCF_003789085.1 Penaeus vannamei
ACCTCCCTCTCATACATTATGATGACTCTGGGTCATCACTCCGTTAACTTTCACGCTTGCATGAATGACACGTTCATTATATGTTGTCATTTCATGTTTCAGTTTCCTTTGGAATTTTTTTCACACTTCACCATATGTACCACGTAATATGAGCAAGAATTTGTTCGTTCTTGCATCTTATACACTATTTCCCCCCATCTTAAGCTCCATTGATCTGGGTGTATTATTGTAAGGGTCCATTTTTAGTGTCTGAGAAACCCATCGATATTTATCGCCGTGCGTGTTCTGTGTCTGGTCAGAAATGTGAACACAGGATTCCTAAGGGCGTGACCTCCAATGAAGCAGATAATTGCCTCTTTGCTTTCTTCCCGTTCTTTCAGTGGGCCTACCAATATCGTCCTCCCTGCGAGGATATCGTATCTCCCCTCTGTTTTCATGTGTTGGGTTGTGGCCATCCGAATAGGGGGCGCGGTCACTCCTTGACCGCGTGGGGGCTGACCTGAGAGAGAGAGAGAGAGAGAGAGAGGAGAGAGAGAGAGAGAGAGAGAGAAGAGAGAAGAGAGAGAGAGGAGAGAGAGAGAAGAGAGGAGAGGAGAGAGAGAGAGAGAGAGAGAGAGAGAGAGAGAGAGAGAGAGAGAGAGAGAGAGAGAGAGAGAGAGAGAGAGAGAGAGAGAGAGAGAGAGAGAGAGAGAGAGAGAGAGAGAGAGAGAGAGAGAGAGAGAGAGAGAGAGAGGGAAGGAGGGAGAGGGAGAGAGGGGATTGGCGGTTTTTGCTTGGCCTAGTGATAAGCATGTGACCAGCGTTCGCTACAAATGGTGATCAGTGGTTGTTTTGGGGAAATCCTATGTTATCCTTTAACTTATATGATCATACATCACATCAAAATTGCCGGTCAGTTCTTCATAGATGCCACTAAATTGTCAACTAATGTTGCTGCAGCTTGAAATCCGCTCTGGAAAACATGTTATACCTCACCTGACAAGTATTGCGCTGAAATACCGATTTTCATATGGACAAACGCTCATATGAAAAAAGGAAATTTACATTACTAACATTATTTAATTGAAATGCTGAATGCGGCTGTGTGCTTATATCCACTAAAAACAACTTATTGACATTGCGTGTGGTAAACATTCTTTTTGTTAGAATAAAATCCTTTAATTTCCCTAAGAGGACTCTGTTGATGTAGAAAAATAAGCAAGGGTGGTCGGTCATAACAATCATGGTATTTGTTTATTTTTTTATACTTGTAACATGTGGATTTTTCGTTGATTTTTCGAGATTCTCCATAATGCTAAATTGTTTTTATTCTCTTTTTAGTTTTCTTATACTTGAAACATGTGGATTTTTCGTTGATTTTTCGAAATTCTCCATAATGCTGAATTGTTTTTATTCTCTTTTATTTATTGTATTCAATAATACTCCATAGATGACGAAGGCATTTTTGTCATCGCTTCACTCTGTAGGGTAGGCCTCCACGAGCGAAGGTTACACAGGCATGGTCATGGTGGTAATAGGAAACCAACAGCGACTGACCGTAGTAATGGTAGAGTGGCACTAAGAAAAAAAAAAAAAAAAAAAAAAAAAAAAAAAAAAAAACACTGATTCTGCCACTTTCAGCAATGGAGATTATCGTCTTGCTAATCACCTGATTATTCTGTTAGAGAAGAAATCAAATACAGTTATGTATGAACTGCCATCCAAACCATCGCTACATCTGGAGGAGAGTGCAGAAGAGCGGTCTTTGTTAATCCCGCGAGTGGGTCGTCGGGTGGCAACCATACCCTCAGCGCCTGTACTGTGGGCGGCCAGTGGATGCTGACGTAGGTATACTATGGGGGGCGCGCACACACTCAGCAGAACACGGGATAGTTGATCGGTCTCTTCTCGCTATGTGCAGCACGCAACGCACTTGCACGCACACACGCAAACTCACATACATACACTCGCACACACACACACACACCACACACACACACACACACACACACACACACACACACACACACACACACACACACACACACACACACACACACACACACACACACACACACGTAAGCATAGTCGTGTAGCAGAGTGGTCACAGGCACTCCAGACGTTGTGGCTACAGCAGCCAGGGCAAGGGGCATAGGGGTGAGGTGGGGTGGCCTGCGTGGCACAGGGTTCACAGGGCCAAGGCAACACTGTGGTTTCCCTCGCGCCTCGACCACCATGGCGGAAAGAAGTTTTGCACGAGTAAATCAGGAATACCTGACGGTTAGGCATAGCTTGCTTTCTCCCTTTCTGTCTGTTTCCCCCCTTTCTCCCTCTCTGTATCTCTCAGCTCTCTCTCAGTCTCTCCACCTCTCCCTCTCGTTTTGTTTATCTCCCCTCTCCCTCTGTCTCCCTCCCTCAATTCTCTCTCTCTTTTCTTTCTCTTCTCTTTCTCTTCTTATCTTCTCTCCTTTTCTTCATTCTCTCTCTCTCTCTCTCTCTCTCTCTCCTCTCTCTCTCTCTC
>NW_020870839.1:403772-408772 GCF_003789085.1 Penaeus vannamei
CTATTATTTTAATCTAATTTCATTTGATGTTTTTTCTGATTCTGTTCTATTTCAAACTGATCTTATTATGATCGGATTACTGATGAATGTATAGATAATTCTAAAAAGGAATTTTAATTATCCACGCATCTGATGTGATTTTTAAATGTAATCTTGTATACTTTTAGACCAAATAACCAATAAATTCAACCCCCATCCCCCCTCCTTTCTCTCTCTCTTCAAACGCGTGTACCATGATGTAACGATTTCGTATCGGAAGCATTCCACGTATTTCTCCGGCAAAACGTACAAATAGGGCAGGGGGAGGGTGGGGGAGACGAGACACATCGGGGAACGCGACACGATCCGTACAGGAACCAGACCTGTTTCACACGCGAACGATACAGAGTTAGACAGGGGGTTGGTGGTGGTGGTGGTGGTGGTGTGGGGGGGGGGGGGGGGTTGTCGGGTCCGCTGACTTCTCAGCCCAAAATTAGAGAGGAACGGCGAGGCTTCGGAGAAGAGAGCGCTTCGCGGCCTCCCCCCTCTCTTTCTCTCACGAAAAAAAAGGCAATCTTCTGTATTTATATTTTTACTGATGTAATGTTTCAGTTACGTTTATTCACCATAACATGGGGGGGAAATGCATGTATAACTATATACAATTTTCCCTCTCATATTTATAGGTAATCAAATATTTGTGCAGCAAAATAATGAAGCAGCTACAACATGAGTTTTAAAGGACTAAGTATCCTCTTGATAGATATCTAACTAATTCAGTGTCCAGGAAAGGCCAACTTACTTTTCATGGATACACTCAGAATTCATGAAAAATAATCAAAGCATTCCACATTTCCACACCGAAAACAAAGCAAACTTGTTTACATATGTTCCAACATTCAAAACCGGTTTCCTCACATCGCTTAAAATAATTCCACTAGCGAATACATGAGAAGAGTTCTGTATATACGCGTCTAAATGTAGGCATACAGAATTGGGCATGTCAGCTGGCACTTGTCAAATCAGGTGACATCCAACACGTAATTCTGATCCTGTTTTTCATTCTATGCCACATTATTTTTTGCCTGTAATATTTATTTCTTGAACCACATCAGGCAGAATTCTCTTCCTATTTTCATGTTAATGAATTCCTCTCTAATTCCACATTTAAATCTGACTCCTCTTATAAATATCTAAATTTCAAAATAATTTAAATTCTTCAATTATAACATTTTTAACTGAGCCATATAACCGAGCCCTCCCTCCCTCTCTCTGGCGCGGTCTGGCCCGGGTGGTAAATTGGCGATCGCTACCCAGGCCCTCCGAGGTGTAGGGTAAAGAATGTTTGATTCAGTGAAGTACAAAACGAGCAAAGTACAATAATAGTTTCCCTTCGGCATATCTTTCAATCAATGCAAATATTGACTAAGGTATTTAAAATGCCACACTCTGAACCGGACCCCTTTGGTTTGCTGGCCACCCTGCAATAATGGTGCAAGACCACCCCTGCTCTCTCTCTCTTCCCCCCTCCTCTCTTTCTCTCCCCCCCTCTCTCTCTCTCTCTCCCCCCCTCTCTCAGCCATTCACCTAATGTGATGCTGACTTTTCCTTTTTTTATAAAATTGAAATTTGGTTCTATTGTCTTGCCAACTTTATAGTATACTGCCATGAAAACTACTTATTTGAAGTTCATTTCTTGATGAGATTTAATAAAAGAATTATTAATTGATACCACCCACAGATTTAGGAAAAATAAAACTAAAGGCCTTCACTTTTAAGATTAATCATCCATAATGTTACAGATGTTAAGGAGTTATTTTGAAGTTATTCTTCAAAAATCAATAAAGTTTTCTTCTTTTGACACCATTATTATTTTGGGAATTAGTTTCAGGGTATTCTTCAACTATATTACTTCCTTCTCTTAGTCATTTTTATTGCTTAGGGAATTCTTTTTCTTCTTAATATTTTTTTCTTCTAGATGATTACTCTCTAAAAGATTATCATCAGATTTTCCTGACCCTGATTCCGATTCCCTTGACCGCTTCTTTTTTTTCTTTTTTCTAGTACAATCTAAATCATGATTGTCCTCCACCTGCTCGAAGTCCTCTCCTAATTCACTTTTGCCTGAACCGGCATCGTACTTCACTCTGTGTCCATTTTTTTTCTTATCACCTTCATCTCTGACTGTCTTCTTCTTCTTCTTTTTCTTTTGGGTACAGTCTTCATCTTGATTGTCTTCTAATTCCTCCATATTGTTTGTCTCTGTTTCTCCAGTGTGTATCCCAGCATCTCTAGTTTTCCTTTTCTTCTTCTTTTGAGTATGGTCTCCATTATTGTCTTCTACCTCCATTAAGTCCACTCTATCTCTTCTATTTTCCTCATCACCTGCTTCTTCACCTGCACCTCTGTCTGACTTCTTCTTTTTCTTTTTCTTCTTTTTCTTTAGGTTATCATTTTCAACATGACTATCTTCTGCCTCCTCCACAATCTCCCTTGATTCACTTTCACATGAAACAGCATTATTCTCCTCTGTTTCTTCACTGTGTACCTCACCACCATCAACTTTAGCTGACTTCTTTTTCTTCCTCTTCTTTTTCTTTTGAGTCTGGTCATCACCATGATTTTGCTCTGCCTCCTCCAAGTCCTCCCTTAGTTCACCGTTACAAGAAACCGCATTGTCCTTTAGTGTCTCTCCATGTTCCTCATTGCCAGCTTCAACATCTTCAGTACAGTGATTCTCTGCACCTTTGGATGACCCTTCTCCATCTGGTTCTGCTTTCCTTACAAATTTTGCCACAAAGAAACCATGGCATCTGTCCACATCAGGAACAGTTCTTACACACTTGCTTCCAAAGTCAAAGCCTTCTTTTCCATAATGCTTCCAGCCATCAAGTTTTTTCCCAATATCTTCAAGCTCAAACTGATGGCCATAAACTTTCAAAGCCTCCTCAACGACTTCCTCATTCTCTTCTTCATATACAGAACAAGTTGAATATATAACTTCTTCTACAAACGGAAATGAAAGTGCAAACTGAAGAAGATGTATTTGAAATGATGCTAGTCCTCTGATGCGCTGTGGCGAAATATTATCTTTGATGATATTTAGTCCTGAAAATGAGAAACAAAAGGATCAAATAAAATATGAAAGGAAAATAATAATGACAATAATGATGATAAAAAAAAAATAAAAAAAAAATAATGAAAATAATAATAAATAAATTAATATAATAATAATAATAATAATAATAATAATAATAATAATAATCAAGTTATAATAGTAATAACATCAACAATAATAACTATCACTAATAATAATATGACGATAATAATGATAACTATAGTAATAATAATAACAATAATGAAAACAATGGCAGCAGCTAGAAAAACAGAAAAATTAAGCATCACCAAGTTTAACTGACAACATGAAACGTTTAAAAATTCAATAATAATAATAATAATTACAGGAATAATGATGATGTTGAATAATGATGAGTGATAACATAGATAACAGTGATAATAATAACAACAATAGCAACACAAGACTGACAGCAGCACTACGAAGAACAACTGCAAAGACCACTTAGCTTTCTCTGTTCCAAAAGACTTACCACTAGCAGAGCAGGTTGGGTCCAGGAAGATGTAATGAGCTTCCCCATACAAATCAAGTGAGAGCTTAGTGAAGTCCCTGTTCTCAAAGGTGGTGCACTCCACTCCTCGTTCCTTCAGCAGCTTCTGGAGTGTTGCAAATCGTGTACTGTCCTTTTCCACAGCCAAGACCTTCCTTTGAGATTAAGAGAGCATATTAAAATAACTCGCCTCTATGATTTGCTTACCTGTTTTTGTTACTGATTTTTGAACTATATCATACATGTAGGCTGTCTCTCCTTTGAAGGCAACAATCTAGCAGAAGTAGATTTAATACTAAACCAACCTTAACTTATTTCTGTTCTTACATAAAACAATACTTGAGATGAATGCTCTACTCGATATTGTAAAACTTGGCTATAACAATAGTCAAGACAATTCAGATATGTTGACTCATTGGATCTGGGTGACATGACTGTTTTGTCAAGAATTAATTTGGCTAAGAGAAGAGGTGATAAGAATGTGTCTTAATGAAAAAATTTGGCTGAGGGCCAGAAGGATTGGTAAGTCTTGTCATGATATATTGCAGGTGATGTCTCTGTGAGTGCATAAAGCTCTTGGAGGAAGGTTATACAATGGTTTACCAAGCAAACAAGGTAAAAACTGGAGAGCAGTCTTCAATAATTTTGTCTATCCCAAAATCTGAACCAATGTGAACACATATTAAAGAACATAGCTGAAAATAAAGAATTTATCACAATTTATCTCGAGGTCAAATTATTGAGGAGAGAAAAAAATGCGTTGTGCGCTTTTAGGCCTACATGTGACTTCATTATCTCCTTTGTATATATAGCTAAACGTCAGACATTATTGTAACAAATTAAGTTATTATATAATTATCATTATCATCTGCTTTATTGATAAAATAGTCGTAGATATCAGAATATTCAATTTTAGGTCACTTCGAAGGATTGTTGATCCAGATTTCAATTTGAGTACTCTTTTAGCTACACAGCTTCTAGTTTTGCTTCATATGACCTTTTCGCCTCATTTTTTGAAGAATCAAAGAATTCATACGCCATTTTATTTCACGTTGATAGCGAGGTATCTGCAAGCAACGGGTTTGTTTTCACCAAGTGGAATGGCGACTCCGACTCGTGACGTCACACCGAATCGGTCTATATATGAGGGCATGGCAATAGTTGGGGGAGGGCCCAGGGGTTGCTCAATAGTCATGCTGTTTATTATCATAAATTGCCAAATCATAGGCTTTAAATACTTGTAGAAATCAATAATGAATAATGAAAAACAGCCTCATCAGTTTTCATTTTTGCCCGGACACAAAACAAGAACTTTCAATCTTGTGGCCTTAGCCAGTATCCTTTACTATCATACCAATCACTGTGTCTGATAAATATTAATTATTTTCTTTTTCT
>NW_020870839.1:416272-419495 GCF_003789085.1 Penaeus vannamei
CTGAAGCGATTGCAGGGCGCGGGAGGAGCGCCCGTGCCCCTGGCGTACAGCGAGGAGCCCTCGCGGCTCCTCATGACGTACCTGGGCAAGGAGACCCTGGCCGACGTCCTGAGTGCGCGGCGTAGCCCGAAGCAGCTCCTCCAGGTGAGCCTGAAGCTGGTGGAGGCCGTGGCGGCCGTGCACGCCGCCGGGATCGTCCACTGCGACTTGAAGCCGACCAACGTGATGGTTCAGCTGCGCGGCGCAGGAGGAGCGCCGACTGTGCACGTGATCGACTTCGGGCTGGCACTGCCGGTGGGCCAGTGCCACCCGAAGAGCAGCCAAGGACGGCACTCGTGGTACTGCGCATGCGTGCACGAAGGCACGGCGGTGACGTCTAAGTGCGACGTGGTGAGCGTGGGGGTGATTCTGCAGTTCGTGTCGGAGAGCATGCTGAAGGCGCCGCCGGCGGCCCTGCAGGCGCGCTGCGGAGCGAGCGCAGCGCCCCCGAGCACGACCAGCGCCCCACGGTCCAGGAGATCGCCGAGGCGCTCGAGACATGCTGCGCCTCTGCCACTGATCGCCGTCGGGCGTCGGCGAGGGAGCGTCGGGCGCCAGCGCAGATCGGATTTGTAAAAAAAAAAAAAAAAAAAAAAAAAAAAAAAAAAAAAAAAAAATGCGAGGACATTTGATTTATATAATTTGTCCTAAATGAGAAAAAAAACCAACAAAAACTATGTAATCTATAGTGGTTACTGTAGACATAAACCTCGAGAAATTTAATTCCTGATGCTAAGGAGGAACAAGAAACGTAGATCGATGTAATTTATAGTATACAAAAAAAAAAAAAAAAAAAAAAAAATGTATATATATATATATAATATATATATATATATTTATATATATATATATATATATATATATATATATATTAAATCCAAGGGTGCGTGTATGTGTGTGTGTCGATGTGTGATTCTGCTGATATGTTAGCGTATGTTTGTATGTGTATTAGGCGTGTCTACTCATATATGTGCGATGTGTCGGTGGGCGTGTCTGCTCATATTTGTTAGTGTATGTTTGTATGTGTATTTTTGTCTGCTCATATATGTGTATGTGTGTGTGTGTCGGTGTGTGTTTCTGTTCATCTATGTTAGTGAATGTTTGTATGTGTGCTTGGGTGTGTCTGCTCATATCTATGTGTTTGTGTATGTCTATGTGTCGGTGTGTGTCTGCTCATCTATATCAGTGTATGTATGTGTGTTTGTGTGTGTCTGCTCATATCTATGTGTGTTTGTGTGTGTCTGCTCATGTCTGTGTGTCTGCTCATGTGTGTATGTGTTGTTTGTATATCTATGTGTTATATGTTTATGTGTCGGTGTGTGTCTGCTCATCTATGTTAGTGTATGTTTGTATGTGTGTGTCTCCTCAAATCTGTGTGTGTGTTTGTGTATGTGTTAGGGAGAGAGAGAGAGAGAGAGAGAGAGAGAGAGAGAGAGAGAGAGAGAGAGAGAGAGAGAGAGAGAGAGAGAGAGAGAGAGAGAGAGAGAGAGAGAGAGAGAGAGAGAGAGAGAGAGAGAGAGAGAGAGAGAGAGAGAGAGAGAGAGAGAGAGAGAGAGAGAGAGAGAGAGAGAGAGAGAGAGAGAGAGAGAGAGAGAGAGAGAGAGAGAGAGAGCATGATATGCAGCCACACACATATACTCGTACACATGCACTCACACACAAAAACGTACACAAACACACACATGCACACACACACATACACACGCACGTACACGCATTTAATAAACACAAACAAACGTGCATACAAGCACCCGAACGCCCACGCAAACGTACGCACACACATCAAACACACGCGTACATACACAGAAGCCAAAATAAAGTTCATAAGTCCTCTCCGGAGGCGACCCCCTCCCCCCCCTCGAGGAGCGCAGCACAAGCGCGTCGGGAATTTCGTCGGAAGCAAGACGTAATTCCCCCTCGCCGACGCTCCTGACCTGCCCGCGATGCCGTTCACGGTCGAGTGTTTCCTCGAGCACCTCGAGGAGCAGCGCCTCCCCGCGTGGACGGCGGCCGAGTTCCAGGAGCGCATGGAGGGCTTCGAGTCCTACTTCCTGGGCGAAGGACTCTACGGCGTCTCATTCCTGATGGCCAAGGGCGAGTGCAGCGTGGTGGTGAAGGATCTGAAGAGCGACGACGCGACTCTCCTCCGCCAAGAGATCCTGGCCCTCACTCACGTCCGCGGGATGCCAGGGACGCAGTAGGTCGCCGGCGTGTGCGTCGAGGACGGCCGCTTCAGCATCGTGAGTCGTTACGCAGGCCCGACGCTCAGACAGTGGCGGGGGGAGGACTGCCTGTCTCCCGAGCAGAAGGGGGACGTCCTCGCACAGCTCGCGGACGTCATGGGGCGTCTGCACGACTCCGGCCTCGCGCACGGAGACTTACACGAAGACAACGTCTGCGTCGCCGTGGAAGGGGCTCGAGTCACCGCCTGCGTCATCGACTTCGGCAGCTCCGTCTTCAGCCACGAACAGCAGCGGGAGTACGAGACGGCGAGGCGACACGACGAGGTCCTCCTTCAGTGCCTCCAGGAGAGCATGAGGGCGGCGCAGGGAGTCGACCGCACCCTGAACCGCGAGACCGATTTCTACGCCGAGCTCAACCGAAGCTGGGGCCGCCCGGAGCCTGAGGAAGTCACTGGCCTCCTGAGCGAGTGGCTTCGGGACTCCTGCGAGGAAACGGAGCGAAGGATCTCTCCTGACGGGGAGGGAGAGTGGCGTCGGGACTCCTGCGAGGAAACGGAGCGAAGGATCTCTCCTGACGGGGAGGGAGAGTGGCGTCGGGACTCCTGCGAGGAAACGGAGCGAAGGATCTCTCCTGACGGGGAGGGAGAGTGGCGTCGGGACTCCTGCGAGGAAACGGAGCGAAGGATCTCTCCTGACGGGGAGGGAATCCTGCGTCAAGATGAGTGAGCTCAGCTGTGACTGCTCAGGATACGCCAGCCACTTTGAAAGGATTCTGCGTGTTTTGTTACTGATTTAGCGAAAAAAAAAAAACGAAAAGAAAGAAAAAAAAAAAACGTCCATGTATATACATATTTATGTATAATATATATGTACACGTATGTACACGTATATACATATATATATATATATATATATATATAATATATATATATATATATATATATATATATATATATTATATATATATATATATATATATGTGTGTGTGTGTGTTTGTGGTG
>NW_020870839.1:419595-429595 GCF_003789085.1 Penaeus vannamei
TTCTCTGGCGGCGGAGGCGGAGGGAGCACCGCCTTGTTGTCGCCGCCACAATCGCTTTCTCTTCACTCCTGTGTGTTCTTGATCTCACCTCAAAGCGCCATGTACGCTGGCAGTGTCTTTTGATAGTACTCAAACCCTGGAGATTCCTTCGCGGTCTTTATTGGCACAAAAATAGCGGGCGCAATACTACACGTCTAAGCTCCAGAGGGAAGCCGTCCCTCTCCTGGGCCAGACCCACCCGAGTCCGCGGGGGACGGCGACCAGAGGGATCCTACCGATAGATGCCAGCTCTATCTATCTATCTATCTTTACAATTTTAAAATCCGTTGTTGGACGCAGGGACACAGGCCTTCCCCAGCCATTCGGCAGCTCACGTAGCATCAATATATGTAGAACAATAGCCATCGCCAGTGAGCTCCGTGTGCGCATCGTCGGAACCTCAGGAACAATCATTCCAGTGATCGTTGGCAGTTACTCGTCTTACTGCCTGAATCGTGTGAAGGAACAGTCAGTGCGATCCGTAATTAATGGAAAAATAAATCCTGGTCTGAGATCTCTCGCGTCAAAAATCGGTGTGTTTTAGAGCAGCCCGCAGCCCAATCCCGTCCCAGTCACGCACTGGGATTGGCACATTCCGATCTTTTGTCTTTCATTCATAAAGCTTTGATTATAGACCCTTCCATACTTGTGTTTTTTAAGATGATCTAAGGATTTTTTTTTTTTTTTTTTGTCCTCTATTTACAGTCATGATCAACTATGGCATTTGGCCTCATACGGTGTGTATATCTCCTGCCTGACGCCCCAATCAATAGGTGAAAAGAGTTAATTGAATTCGTGTTTTACTGTCTGTTTGTTCCTGTCAGTTGTAGGAGGAAGGGAAACATAGTTCGCTTTCTCTCTCCCTCTCTTGTCCCCCCTCCCCCCTCTCTCTCACTCTCTTTCTCTCTGTCAGAGAATTGCGTAAACATGTAGTTTATGTCCTGTGTGACTCAGGCCTGAGGGAGTGTGCGGGCAGGGGGAAGGGGAGGGGGCCCGCGGGGGACGGTGTGGGGGGAGGACCAAAGGTAATCTCTGTGTTGCGGATTATGTTCAAGTGAAAGGCACTTGTGTTGTGGGTGACGCCCGTAGCTACAGAATAACAAATGGCAGTTCAGATTCCTTCAATAGATTCCTTGGACACCTTGTTCCTCACAACTGCTCTGGATGGATGGCAGGGCCGCGTGAGGCACACGTCAGAGTTACTTTTCCCAATTTTAATAAACCCTTGTTTTTTTAAGATTTGCCAGGCAGTTCTGGCACGGGTTTTGCCTTTGGCTACCCGTATGTGTGTGTGTGTGTGTGTGTAGTGTGTATAATTGTTCACCTTGGCGGTAGGTTTTCAAAAATGAGATCTAGGTTTTGATTGTCCAATAGCTGTTTGACTAGTCTTTGAGCTATTAGAGTTGCTTCCACTGTGTTATCTAGGTCAAGGTCTGCATATTGTTGAGGTCGGATATTATGTAATTTAGGACATTTTAAAATATGATGGAGTAGTTGGTGGTTCTTAAGTAATTTCGTCGCAATGTTTGCATTCTCAGGTGTTTCTTTCTGCTATTTCCCATGAACATCCCAGAACGTAGTCTATGTATTCTGGGGGTGTGTCTGGATATAGGCGGAGGCATATATTGAGACTTCTTTATACCATTTAGCTGATGGAGAATTTCTGTCGACCCAAAGCAAGTGTTGATTCCTTGCTGTAATTAAAGTTTATCTCCGTATGATTGCTTCTAGTTGCCCTAGACTTGGGTGAATTTTGTCGTTTATGTTGGTTAGGCGAGTGGCTATGTAGAATACATGGCTGCGAGAGTGTAGTCATTTTAATATTTTTTACATTTTTAGTCTTTATAGAAGTCCCAACTCTGATGACAGTATTTATGATTGTTTGTTGACTTCGTACATTTCTATTCAAGAGAATGATATTAAATCTTGTTTTATATTTATAGGTGATTTTAATGAGCAGTTAGTCCGTGGTGCAACTCACAGGAGTGGCAATCTTTTGGATCTTTTGCTGACTGATGTGAGAGGGGTAGTTGATGTAGACTCCATCGCACCAATAGGTTCTTCCGACCACTGCAGTATAGCATGTAAGATCCAGCTGGACTTCCTTTTGCCAGATTTTACGCTAATTAGACAAGTATTCTTAAAATCTAGAATTAACTGGAATGATGTCTACCATGCTTTTAATAGCATTGTTTGGCGAAATGTTTACAATGCTCCTTGTCCTGTTGAAGCTTTTAATTTGTTATTGTTGGACATCATAACGAAGTTTGTACCCAGCAAAACTCTGAAATCTCGTTCACATGATAAAGCATGGTTTAATGAACGGTGTCACCAGGCTTATAGGGACAAACATGCTGCCTACAATCTCTGGTCTGCTAACCGTACTCGTCTTTGTTGGGAGAATTATGTTGCCATGCGAAATACAGCAACTAATGTTTATAAGGAGGCTAAATCTGAATATGATGCTCACTTGAAAGAAGTACTCTCACAAGCCTCACAGCCGCATAAATGGTGGTCAACACTAAAAAACATCTGTTTGGTCTTGAGTCTTCCATTCCTCCTTTAATGAAACCTGATGGTAGTGTTACGTATAGTCCGTTTGAGAAAGCTACCTTGTTAGCAGATTGTTTTATTTCAAAACAAAGTTTAGAAGATATTGAACTTCCTTCATGTCACCCATTGCCATGCATTAATTCATTTGCTTTTAGGTCCTCTGAAATCAAGTATCTGTTATCTGAACTAGAATATGGTGGAGTAGACCCTAATGGCTTGTTTCCTTTGATTTTAAAAAGACTAAATGGCCAATTAGCTCGTAAATTAGCCGTAATCTTACGCCTTTTAGTTCGTAAAGGGTCATTTCCAGATTGCTATTCCCAAGGGCCCACTACAGTCTTCACCTACTGAATATAGGCCCATTTCAATTACACCAATTTTATCCAAGGTTTTTGAAAGTTTGCTGGTCAAACGTCTTTCTGTACATTTGAGACCGTTTCTTCCAGAGACAGTTTGGTTTTAGAAAGGGACTCGGCTGCAATGATGCACTGCTTATGTTGGTGCATGAAATGCAGTCTGCTTTAGATAAGGGTCATGAGTCAAGACTTGTCTCGCTGGATTTTAGTGCAGCTTTTGACACTGTTAATCACAAGGTTTTATTTTTAAGTTACAGTCTTTTGGTGTAGGTGGTAAAGTTTTAAGTATTTTAACTGAATTTTTAACTGGTAGGCAGCAGTGTGTTCATGTTGATGGTAGTTTCAGCTCGTATTCTCATGTATCTTCTGGGGTTCCCTCGGGTAGTGTTCTTTATCTTGTATACAAGCGATATGTGGTCTGGCATTACTAATAAAATGTTGACATATGCTGATGATACTTCTCTCTATGCTGATATTCCTTCTCCGGCAACTAGGCAAATAGTAGCTGACAGTCTCACTGCAGACCTGATGATGATTTAATCGTGGTGCTCTCGGTGGGGCATGAAATTAAATCCTACTAAGTCTCAAGAAATGATTGTGAGTCGGTCTCGAACGCAGTTGCCTCAGCATCTAAGTCTGCTGAATAATGGAGTCTTAATCACTTCGGTGGATAACTTGAAGCTCTTAGGTGTAACCTTTGATTCAAAGCTTACATTTGAATTGCATATTAGGAATATGGCCCTGGCAATTTCATCAAAGTTAAGCATCATTCGCAAGTGCATGAAAATCTATGAAGATGACTACATTACGCGTAGGTTTCTTTTCTTTTATTTCTGCCTCATTTGAATATTGTTCTGTGTGGTTATCTGCTGCAGACTCACACTTAAGACTGCTTGATCGTTCTTTTAATTCCATTAAATTTCTCTTGTCTGACTTAAATTTGGACATTAGACATCGTAGAATTATTGGAGCTCTTTCAGTTTTATACAAGATTATAACCGATAATTCACATCCCCTCTTTAAGTTTTTTACCTTTTTTTTTTTTTTTTTTTTATCAACCTACAAGAATTACCAGAAGTTCTATGACCCTCAATTCAATGACATTTGATGGAAGTCGATCGTCTACAAGTCATTCTAGATGCTTTTTTACTGCTATTAGTAGACTTTGGAATAGATTGCCTTCAGAGATTGTAACTTCTTCGACTCTTGATAAGTTTAAAACGTCAGCTAACATGGTTTTCTTACGTAATTAGCTGACTTTCTTTTATTCATTCTTTCTTAGCTGTGTCATGAAGGACTCCAGTGATTGGTGATGAGGAGGATGAGAATGGTGATGATGAATGATGATGATGAGAGGGTGAGTGGTGAGGAGGAGGGTGGTTTGGGTAGGTTCAGTTGCCCATTTTGACCTGCAGGAGCGGAGACGAGGCACCCCCCCTCCCCCTCTCCCCACCTGTTGAGAGGCGCAACCCTGTGCTCTGGCATTGTGAAATGTTCTGAACTGGTAAATGAATATGCATATGTATTTTTCTTGCTTGGCTAAGAGGATTTCATATATATTCACGATGCTTCTCTATTAAGTGTGAAACCCTCACATCTCAAAGTGCACATCAGACTCATAGAATATTAAGATCTGCTTTACATTCAACGGCTTGCCTCATAGGCCATTTGATCAGTTATGCATTTATGTATTTCGTTTTAATCTTTTTCTTAATCGCAGGTTGACTTAAGATCAAATAAATATATATTTGTAACTTTCTTTTTTTCAAATTATTCATCTTTTCTGGTGAATACCCGATTTATGAAGGATTTGGAAACGTTCTAAGAAAAATATGTCTGTAAAGAGAGTGTGATATCTCGTTCTGTGGCGTAATTCCCATTCCATCTGTGTCAGTGTGTATATGCGAGTGAAAAATATTCCTCTCCGTGTGTGCCACAGCAGCTGACCCTCTCCAGCGACCCCGAGGCCCCGCGGGGTCATTCACGGCACTCGAGGTCAATGGCTCCGTCCTGCGAGGGAGATGCAGTAAGCGTAAACTTAAATTATCGTTATCATATACAGTGACACAGATAGCGAGATGTAGCCTTAGTCAGCGAGCGTATTCTCTGCCAGTCTGTTTCTCTCCCCTTCTCTCTCTCTCTCTCTCTCTCTCTCTCTCTCTCTCTCTCTCTCTCTCTCTCTCTCTCTCTCTCTCCTCCATGCACACACATTCATCTCAACAGGCAACGATGAATGCTAATATTCTATATAATCCTATTCTCATTACTTTTTTTTAGAATGGAACACTTCGATATCACATAAAAGTCTCAAAACAACCTGGTCGTGCGGCCGCGGCGAGGCTGCCTCTCCGTCTGACGCTGAGCTCTCTGGTCAGACGAGGAGCGAAGAGCGCCTGGGAGGAAGAAGGGCGTAAGAGCCTGGGAGGAAGACCCAAGACTCCTCGCCCTCGCGGCGTGGGCGGGAGGAGAGGCCCAAGGAATGCTGCTGGGGGCTGTGCAGGCTCGCCGTCTGTCTGTCTGTTTGTCTCTCAATTGTTCTCTGTCTGTCTGTCTATCGCTCTCTCTCCTTTCCTCCCTCCATCCCCCTCTTTTGTCTCTCTCTCTCCCCCCCCCCCTCTCTCTCTATCTCTCTTACTGTCTGTGTCTCTCTCTCCCTCCCTCTCTATCTCTTTCTCTCCCTCCGTCCCTCTCTCCCTGCCCCCCCCCCCCCCTCTCTCTCTCCTTCATCCTCCCCTCCTATCCTTGTTCTTTTATCTGTTGTTATTTCATATTCTTGTTTCCTGTTCTTGGCTTTCGTGTGTTCCTCAATTACGAATTTATGTTTTTCAATGAGCGCAGCTATTACTCTCTTTTTTATTTTCGTTTTATGAAGGAAGGGGGGAAGGGGTCTTACAATAAGCATATATATAAAAGTCACTCAAGCTGTATTTATATATTTTTTTTTTAATTAAAAGTACCTTTTCCTAACGCTTAAATGAAATATTGTTTGTTCTTGTTTACGACACTTGTATGCCCGTTTGTAGATAGACTTCAGGGCTTAATGTCTGGAATTCTAATAGATTGGTCGGCAATAGACTCTTTTTAGGCCGTTAGTAAGGGTTGCGATGCTGACGTTGCAGGTGATGGTTATTGCCGCGATTCTGCTCTGACGTTGCCTTTGAGGGAAGGATCGGTCCCTGGGTCGATGGCCGTCGTGGTGCAGGGCAGTGAAGGAGGATATTGCGCTGGGTTAGGATGAAGACGATCTCTCTCTCTCTCTCTCTCTCTCTCTCTACCCATCTATCTGACTATCTCTACCAACCAAGAAATCAATCCATTTACCAATTATTCAATAAATCAATTACTCAATCAATCAATAAAGCAACCTCGCTTCCCCCCCCCCCGCCCTTATTTTTTTCAATAAAATCCCCCCCCTCCTCCCACTCCCACCAACACACGACGCCTCACACCAACCACGCTTCGATGAGTCGCCTGCTTCGAAACAGCGAGTCATAAACGGGGTTGTTCCGTCGACCAGCGCCAAACCAGGGCTGACCGCTTTCCGTTCTCTAAACGTCAGAGGAGAAAGAAAACGGATGTAAATAATAAAATTGGACCATACACTATCATAAACCAATGAATATTAGATTCAGGTTACAGTGCGTAGGAAGTCTGGTGATTACAAGAATCCTGCGTTACTTTCTTGTTCATTGCACTGCATAAAGCAATATGCAATAAATACATTACCAAGCCAATAATGTAACACTAATATGTCCCCGCATCTCTTTATAAATTGTATTAGATGTATAACTAAGGAAAATGCGACGTTGAACCTGTCAACTTGATTCGTCTAAAAAGTATACGACTATTCATAATGAGTGTTTTAGGGCTGAAGGTTAAAGGTCACTCTGTGGGACTGTGGCGAAGCCTTCGCGATGCCCAGCTGGAAGACCAGCTGAATTTCGGATGAAATTTCCGCCGCGATGACGGTCGGTCTGCCACATCATGTCAGTTCATTCCGGGACGCTTTCGGCAGTTTTCATGTTTAGTTTATTTGAACACGGTAAAATATTTCGTTCTTGTTTTAAACACTTGCATTAAAAGATCTGTAGCCATTCAAATTAACAAAAATACGGCCGTCGGAAAAAAATCGATGTGACGTCACCATCCGCTGGTCGGTTTTGTTTCCGTTTAGCAGACGAATTTCCGTAGAATTCCAGCCCTGCTGCTGACGTTATGTTCTCCAAATGTTTCTTAACGTTGACATATCATCTTGTCCTTTCTGAACGGTTTAATTACTATATTCTTTGTTCAGAATGCATGTGTTTTGCAATTAATGTTCACCGCCTTGTTCACAAGTTTAGGTTCAGTGTGGAGATAAACTTTAAGGTTTAGGGTTTGGAGTTTTAAGAGGTTGGTTGGCGACAGAATTTTCTGCTTATTATGGAGTGCGGAAGGATTGCAATGCCGAAGCTGCAATGACTGTTGTTGCTGTGATGCTGCGCCCATGATGTTGCAGGAGAAAGCAATCTTCCGCCGCTTGTCTTTGTTCCCTTGTGTATACATCGTGTATATATGGGAGAGGAAGGGAGAGGGGGAAAGGGGTTGATAGACGAAGAGAGAGAGAGAGGGAGAGAGGATGAGGGAAAGAGGTAGAAGGAGAGAGCGAAAGAGTAAAGAGTGAGCACGAGAACACGAGAAAGAGAGAAGGACAGAGACAGACTGACAGGATAGATAAGTCGATAGACAAAGAGAGAGAACAGGAGAGAAGCACAAAGGGCGCATCGAGATTAGATTTCCGTTGCAGAATTTCCATCCCATTTGCAACGCGAAAAGCTTGGATATCAACACGCAACAGGATGCTTGAACTGAGACCGTGTTGCAGCCCGAAATTGCAGCTTAAGGCTCTCATACACTTACATAGCCTACTTACAACACACACCAATTTTCATTTCCTATTTGCATGACACTAACTTACATTTCCCACTTACATTGCCGACACAACACCGACTTGCCCTTTCATTAACACTCCTGCAACACCATTTGCCTTACAAACCCTGCATGCAACGCCGCCACTTGCAACAAGACTGCAATCACAACCTCCACACACGCAACGCCATTTACCTTTAAGCAACCTGTCTGCAACATTCACAACCTCACCATAACCAACGGACCCATGCGAGAAGGAAAAATATACATTTAAACAGACTTTCCTCACAGAAGAACGGCAGAGATTGTCAGGATTGAATCTACGACGGACGGAAACCCAGATTTCACATAGCTATTGCCACTCCACACGATAAAGGCAGCATGTAGGAAAACACACGCACACAGCAGCTTTCATACTTGTTTACACACACACGCACATAGACATAAACAAGTACACACATTCATATATACATGTATACAAACACACGCACACAGCAGCTTTCATACTTGTTTACACACACACACGCACATACACATACATACAAGTACACACATACACACACATTCATATATACATGTATACAAACAAGCACACAGCACTTTCATACTTGTTTACACACACATGCACATACACATATATACATAAACACAAGTACACACATACACACACATTCATATATACATGTATACAAACACACACACATACAAATAAAAATGATGATAAAAAATAGAGGCAATCATACGTCACCTACACCAAGTACTGCTCTCTTACTTTCCCTTCCCCTTGGTGTTCAAAATACTTAAGAATCAACGACACTCCCCCTTCCCCCCTCTCACTCTCTCTCATCACCCCCCCCCCTCCCTCTCTCATCACCCCCCCCTCTCTCTCCCCCTCTAAGCACCGGAAACAGCTGTGTGCTCAAGTCCCGCGCAGGCAGCTGTGCGGGAGGAAGGCAGGCGAACTGTCAGGGGAGGGGGGAGGGGGGGGTGAACTTCAGCACCTGATCGGCTTGTTGCGAATTCCTCCTGAAAGAAAATTTGCGCTTAATAACGAGCCGTTTTTGCGTGTCACGTGACCTGCGTCTCGTGGAAGAGCTGCGCTGGAGAGGATTTGGGAAATAAGGCTGGAGGAAGATTTTCCTTTTTCTTTTCTTTGCCTGTTCCTTTTACCATCCCTTCTTTTCCTCCTCCTCCTAATGCTCCTTCTCCGTCACCTTCACCTTTTCCTTCTTTCTCTCCTTTTTCTCCCTCACTACCTCCTCCTTTCACCTTTTCCTTCTCCCTGTTTTTCTCCCCTTTTTTCTTCTTCTCCCTCCCTTTCTCCTCATATTCCTTCTTCTTCCTCACTTCCACCTCCTTCTTTCTTCTCTCTCTCTCTCTCTTCTCTCTCTCTCCTCCTCCTCCTCCTCCTCCTCCTCCTCCTCCTGCTCCTTCACCGTCTCCTTCTCCTTTTCCTACTTCTTCTCTGCCCCCATTATCTCTTCTAATATTCGCACTTGGAAAGTCTAAATGAAAAGCACTTCCACTTTGCAAACATAAAAAAGAAAGACACAAGAATATAACTACAACAACTGCCAAAAAACAACAGCAATAATAAAAAGTATTGATAACGATAATGAGAACAATATCGATAATAATATTGATGATAATAACAAAATGATAAAAATAATGATAATAAGGATAACAATAACTGCCATGACTTTAAGATTAGAAGCAACATCAATAACAACAAAGACAATAATAATAAAAAACAACAGCCTCCAACCTCCGAAATACAACCCGTACCCCCCCCCCTCCCTCCCTGACTCAGCCCCGGGCAATGGCTCCGATCCTCAGCATACGATATTCTCTATTAATCCTCGACTTGATCGGTTTCTTAATCTCCTCCATCTCTCTCCGTCTTCCCTCCCTTCGCATGCCCGCCCCCTCGCGCCCACCTCTTATCTCTGCGGTTGCTATGTCCTTCATTCCACTCTAGACTTATGATGTTAATATCAATTATATTATATAAATTCAGACATATTTCAGTTGACTGGCCTTTCGTGGAGATGCCACTTATTTGCCTGAACTGTCAACAATGACGTAAATGTTTGCACCGGAATATTGCCTTCATCAAGGTGCTATTCCTGCTTTATTCCGAGAAT
>NW_020870839.1:457486-459986 GCF_003789085.1 Penaeus vannamei
TCTTTCAACAGACTGGCAAGCTCTCACCCACTGAAGAACAATGAAGGGAAGGCCAACGTTTTGGTCGATGGCAGACCCGAAGACCCAGTATCGGTTGCTGTTGGGCAGAGGAACCGTGACGTGAACG
Organism: Penaeus vannamei; assembly: GCF_003789085.1. Classification (NCBI taxonomy): domain Eukaryota; kingdom Metazoa; phylum Arthropoda; class Malacostraca; order Decapoda; family Penaeidae; genus Penaeus; species Penaeus vannamei. The sequence goes on from NW_020870839.1 coordinate 457,614, forward strand.
CACGTCGACTGCTGAGACGTAGCACCTCAGTGATTCCTGGTACTCGTCGTCTCGATAAGCATTCTGACGAAAGGCGCAGTGATTCTCAACGCACCGGTGAACGTCTAGACGCTCGATGGGTTGGAGAACGACGTCGAGACACCTCACAAGTTGAAGAACATCGTCTAAGCACTCGCCAGCATTTGGACACTCGGCGTGCTGAAGATATACGGCTTGGCGCTCGCCATGTCAAGGAACAGCGTCTCGACACTCGACGACATCCAGATGTTCGAACTACTGAAGAACGACGCCTAGATAGTCGTCGCGTTGCAGATCGACGTTTGGACACTAGACACTTCGGTGGTTCATCTTCTAATCCTGAAACACGCCAGCTTGGGTTTTTGACAAGGAGACTTTCATATTATAGAGATTCTGCTAAAAGTTCCAGAGAGGCAGTCTCAAGGGAACTGCATCATGTAGATCGACGTTTGAGTTCTAGAAGAGCTGAAGAAAGATATTTAGCTTCCAGGGCCTCTGAAGAACGTTTGAATCCCAGGAGAGATTCTGAAGAACGACGTCTCGGTTCCAGGAGAGCCTCTGACGAACGCTTAGATTCAAGGAAAGCCTCTGAAGAACGGCGTCTAGATTCCAGGAGAGCTGAAGAACGACGTCTGGATTCCAGGAGAGCCTCTGAGGAACGTTTCGATTCCAGGAGAGCTGAAGAACGACGTCTGGATTCCAAGAGAGCCTCTGAGAAAAGTCTCGATTCCAGGAGAGCTGAAGAACGACGTCTCGATTCCAGGAGGGCTGAAGAACGACGTCTGGATTCCAGGAGGGCTTCTGAGGAACGTCTGGATTCCAGAAGGGCTTCTGAAGAACGTGTAGATTCCAGGAGAGCTGAAGAACGACGTATGGATTCCAGAAGGGCTTCTGAGGAACGTCGTATGGATTCCAGGAGAGCCTCTCAGGAACGTCTGGATTCCAGGAGAGCTGAAGAACGTCGTATGGATTCGAGAAGGGCTTCTGAGGAACGTCGTATGGATTCCAGGAGAACTGAGGAACGTCTCGATTCCAGGAGAGCTGAAGAACGCCGCATGGATTCCAGGAAGGCTTCTGAGGAACGTCTGGATTCCAGAAGGGCTTCTGAAGAACGTCGTATGGATTCCAGGAGAGCTGAAGAACGTCGTATGGATTCCAGAACTTCTGAGGAACGTCTCGATTCCAGGAGAGCTGAAGAAAGACGTCTGGATTCCAGGAAGGCTTCTGAGGAACGTCTGGATTCCAGAAGGGCTTCTGAAGAACGTCGTATGGATTCCAGGAGAGCTGAAGAACGTCGCATGGATTCCAGGAGAGCTTCTGAGGAACGTCTCGATTCCAGGAGAGCTGAAGAAAGACGTCTGGATTCCAGGAGGGCTTCTGAAGAACGTCGTATGGATTCCAGGAGAGCTGAAGAACGTCGTATGGATTCCAGGAGAGCTGAAGAACGTCGTATGGATTCCAGGAGAGCTGAAGAACGTCGTATGGATTCCAGGAGAACTTCTGAGGAACGTCTCGATTCCAGGAGAGCTGAAGAAAGACGTCTGGATTCCAGGAGGGCTTCTGAGGAACGTCTGGATTCCAGGAGAGCTTCTGAGGAACGTCTGGATTCCAGAAGGGCTTCTGAAGAACGTCGTATGGATTCCAGGAGAGCTGAAGAACGTCGTATGGATTCCAGGAGAGCTGAAGAACGTCGTATGGATTCCAGAACTTCTGAGGAACGCCTCGATTCCAGGAGAGCTGAAGAAAGACGTCTGGATTCCAGGATGGCTTCTGAGGAACGTCTGGATTCCAGGAGGGCTTCTGAGGAACGTCTGGATTCCAGGAGAGCTGAAGAACGACGTCTGGATTCCAGAAGGGCTTCTGAAGAACGTCGTATGGATTCCAGGAGAGCTGAAGAAGATTCGTCGTATGGATTCCAGGAGAGCTGAAGAACGTCGTATGGATTCCAGGAGAGCTGAAGAACGTCGTATGGATTCCAGGAGAGCTTCTGAGGAACGTCTCGATTCCAGGAGAGCTGAAGAAAGACGTCTGGACTCCAGGAGGGCTGCTGAGGAACGTCTGGATTCCAAAAGGGCTTCTGAAGAACGTCGTATAGATTCCAGGAGAGCCTCTGAGGAACGTCTGGATTCCGGAAGGGTTTCTGAAGAGCGTCGTATGGATTCCAGGAGGGCTTCTGAGGAACGTCTCGATTCCAGGAGAGCTGAAGAACGTCGTTTGGATTCCAGAAGGGCTTCTGAAGACCGCCGTATGGATTCCAGAAGGGCTTCTGAAGAACGCCGTATGGATTCCAGAAGGACTTCTGAAGAACGTGTAGATTCCAGGAGAGCTGAAGGACGACGTCTGGATTCCAGGAGA
>NW_020870839.1:477486-492344 GCF_003789085.1 Penaeus vannamei
TCAGAAGCCCTCCTGGAATCCATACGTCGTTCTTCAGAAGCCCTCCTGGAATCCAGACGTCGTTCTTCGGAAGCCCTCCTGGAATCCAGACGTTGTTCTTCAGAAACCCTCCTGGAATCCAGACGTCGTTCTTCAGCTCTCCTGGAATCTAGACGTCGTTCTTCAGCTCTCCTGGAATCTAGACGTCGTTCTTCTGAAGCCCTTTTGGAAATTAGACGTCGTTCTGCTAAGGCTCTTCTGGAATCGAGACGTTCCTCAGAAGCCCTTCTGGAATCTAGACGTTCTTCAGAAGCCCTCCTGGAATCCATACGTCGTTCTTCGGAAGCCCTCCTGGAATCCAGACGTCGTTCTTCAGAAACCCTCCTGGAATCCATACGTCGTTCTTCTGAAGCCCTTTTGGAAATTAGACGTAGTTCTGCTAAGGCTCTTCTGGAATCGAGACGTTCCTCAGAAGCCCTTCTGGAATCTAGACGTTCTTCAGAAGCCCTCCTGGAATCCATGCGTCGTTCTTCAGAAGCCCTTCTGGAATCCAGACGTCGTTCCTCTGAAGCCCTTCTGGAATCCAAACGTCGTTCTTCAGAAGCCCTCCTGGAATCTACACGTTCTTCAGAAGCCCTCCTGGAATCTAGACGTTCTTCTGAAGCCCTCCTGGAATCCAGACGTCGTTCTTCAGAAGCCCTCCTGGAATCTAGACGCCGTTCTTCAGAAGCTCTCCTGGAATCTAGACGTTCTTCTGAAGCCCTCCTGGAATCTAGACGTCGTTCTTCAGAAGCCCTCCTGTAATCTAGACGCCGTTCTTCAGAAGCTCTCCTGGAATCTAGACGTTCTTCTGAAGCCCTCCTGGAATCCAGACGTCGTTCTTCAGAAGCCCTCCTGGAATCTAGACGCCGTTCTTCAGAAGTTCTCCTGGAATCTAGTCGTTCTTCTGAAGCCCTCCTGGAATCCAGACGTCGTTCTTCAGAAGCCCTCCTGGAATCTAGACGTCGTTTTTCAGAGGCTCCTCGTGAAGCTAACTGCCCTGAATTCAAATGACGTTCTTCATTGGTTCTCTGAAGGTGTTGTCCTCCTAAGCGCTGGGAACTGAGATGGTTTACTTCTGCGTTTTGGGCATCAGGTTTTATGGGACTGTCTTTCAGTTGCAGTTGATTTTTCGTGCTATCCTTCCGTAGACAGGAGTCAGACAATCTGCACAAAGAATATGCATATGTTCATAATAAACAGAAATGAAGGGGAATTTTAGGATTAACAAGCTAAGGAAAAATAGACAGAAACCGTAAAATACTGAGAGTGAAAAATATTACAAATCTTGTACAGTATCCAATATTTCCCATTTTTATTAATATATATCTTACTTTAATAGCATCTAAATATACAGTATACACAATACACCCAATGTCATAGCGAAGGATTTTGGTACACAGCAAACTAAACTGATTCTAAAAGCCACGCAATACATACGTCGGAGGTCGAAGGCGCGAGGTCCAAGGAGGGCTGAGGTCCTGCTGGAGGCTCGAGGCGAAGTGGAGCACGAAGGCGCCTACGAGGAGGAGCAACAGAGTCCTCTGGGACGTCTGTTTTCCCATCATCACTGCCGAGCTCCTAAGACCTTTAAGAATGAGAATTTGAACACCTTGAGGAGACTTAGGGCATTAAGCTACAGTTACAAGGATTATTCATTGCCTTTTATGCGCTCAGTAAATGTTGCTGCGTAATGGCAAAAGAAAATTAAAATACCCACCAAAGTTTTCAACACGCTGTCTGGCTCGTGAGTCTCACCGAAGAACACGTTGGGAAACGAAGGACTCCCAAGATCCTGAGACCACGTCCAGCCTCGCCCGGCCCCTTTTATACTGCCGAGGAACCCACACACGACCTCCTCCGCCAATGAAACGCCTTCCGATTCGTGACGTCATCTCCGCTGGATCGATTCCTCGCTCTCATGCCACGGAGCCAATTCAGAAGAACAAGAATGGCCTCTTCTGCCTGGTGAGCTTCCTGCAGGATCCCATGGCCAGCTCCCATGGACAGATCTCAGTGCGGAACATGGTGCTGGTTCTGAGATATCATGCACGAATTTTTTAATCTAGAAAATACCCTTTCTTGGTTGTTTTATGAAATATATTTGCATTCTTGTTTATGAAAAACAGTGATACAAATATAAACAATAGCAATGTTAACAATATTAATAATAGTAAAAGTAACCGTAATAGTGCTTGTAACAGCAGCAGTAGTAGTAATACTAGTAATAATAGTCGTATTAGTAGTAGTAGTATTGCTACTGTTGTTATTATCAATGTTAAAATCATTATTAGCAGTACTATTGTTATCAGTATCATTATCATTATAGCTCTTATCATTATTGTTATTATTATCATTAGGATTATTAATTTCATTGACATCATTTATATTATTATTATTATCATCACTTATATTATCATTATCATTATCATTACTATGATTATCATTTTAATCATTTTTATTATCAGTAATTTTATTGTCATATCATTGTGATCATTAATATTATCCTTATCATTATTGTTATTAATTTATCATTATATTTTTTATTATTACTACTACTATTATTGTTATTAATATTATTATTATCCTTATTGTTTTTATTACTAATTATTTCTCTCAGTACTGTTACTAACTCATTTTTTTCTCTCTCTCATTATTAGCATCATCATTTTTATTATCATTGTCGTTGTTGTTATCATTATTATCATTATCATCATCACTATTATCATTATTGATATTACTATCATAATTCTTATTATCATTATTATTATCATCATAATCATTAATACTATTATTGTCGTTTTTATTATTATTGTTATTATTATTATTGTCATTGTTATCATTATTATCTTTATTTCTTTATTATTTTTATTTTAATTATTACTATTGTTACTATTATTATTAACACCATCATTATTATTATAATTATCGTTATTATTATTATTATTGCCATTAATTATGTTATTGTTGTTATCGTTGTTAGTATCATTACTATTTTTGTTACCATCATTATTTTATTTCTTCTTATCATGATAATTATAAGCATTATTATCAGTATTATCATCATTATTTTCATCAATATTATTATCATTACCATTATAGTTATCGTCATCATAATTATCATTGTTATTACTATTACCATTATTTTCATTATCATCATCATTATCATCATAATCATTGCTATCATTGTAATCATTATTATTATCATCCTGATTATTATTATATCATATTATTAGTATCATCATCATTGCTGTTGTTCTTCTTATTATTATTTGTATTATTATTAGTAGTATCATCAATGTTATTAAAATTGTCATTATTGTCATTATTATCATTACAATTATTATCATTATCATGATCAGGAAATGCTACTAGAAGTAGATATAATGTAGAGAAATAATTAGTAATGATAACTGATTTATAACAATGATGGTAATAATAATGATAATGACAGTAAAACAAAAAAACAGATAATAATGATGATAGTGATATTCAGTGATACAAATAAAACAAATAATAATTAATAATGATACATAAAATAATAATAATAATAATTATAAGAATAATAGTAATACGATAATGACGATAATAATGATAAATGATAATACGACAAGGATAAGCCAGCACACGAAGCTAAACTCGCCCGGTATACCAATGGAAGAGCCCGCCTGTGCCGACTCGATAGAGTGTGTTGCTGGTGCTGCTGACTTGACTAGCTAGTCCTTCCTTGTCCTGTCAGACGACCGCATTTTAGTGCCGACTGCTAGAAGCGCGACTACTGAGTGAATGTTCACACAGGCGTTTTAATGGCCCGACTCGTCTCTCGCCCACTATGTATTTCTCTCTCTCTCTCTCTCTCTCTCTCTCTCTCTCTCTCTCCTCTCTCTCTCTCTCTCTCTCTCTCTCTCTCTCGCTCTCTCTCTCTCTCTTCGTTGCTGATCATATAGCAATAGGAGAAATGATGCAAAAACTCCTGGTACCAGATCACCACCAAGATTTTACTTTTTGGGTTATCCTGCTAACCAACGAGCAAACTAACTAACCAATACGACCAAAAACGTAATCTTGTCAGAGGTAGTAATAGTAGTAGCAATGATAAATAATGGTTACAATAATGATGAAAAAGGAAAATGATAAATAGGATAATGAGATTGATTAACCCCGCCAAGGAGGTTATGTTTTTGGTCGCGTTGGCCAGCTTGTTTGTTCGTTGGTTAGCAGGGTAACTCCAAAAGTTATGTAAAGATTTTCTGAAATCTTACCAGAGGCGTGTCTTAGCTGATCAAATGCCATAAATTGGGTGGCGATCCGGCCATCAATTTGTTGTTGTTAACAATATAACTCAAAAAGATAGGTTTAGATTTTTATGAATATTTTACCGGAGGTGTAACTTAGCCTGACTTAGATTCCATTAATTTATGGTAGTGATCCGGATCCTGATTTTTTATTATTATTATTATTATTATTATTATATCATTACCCCTATTACCTGTGTACTTGAGAGACGTGATTTAATGTAATTCTTTGAGTATGAATATTTCTATTGTATCTGTGACCTGATTGATTTGGCGGAGGTATGCGCTCTCTGAGTGCTTCTAGTTATTATTGTTATCATAGCAATAATAATAATAACAGCAATACTAGTAAAAACAATTACAATAATGATACTAGCAATGATGATGATTATGATTATGATAATAGTGATAATGATGATGATAATAATAATGTTTGTAGTAATAATAATCATTATGTTATTGTTATAATTATTATTATCATCAATATCACTATTTTTATCATTATCTATCTATCTATCTATCTATATCTATATCTATATATCTATATATATATATATATATTTATATATATATATATATATATATATATATATATATATGTATATATATACATATATATATTATTACTATTATTAATATTACTATCATTATCTTTATTGTCATTATTATTATCATTACTATTATTTTTATTATTATCATTATTATTCTTAATATCATTATTATTATCATTATTATTATAGCAGTACTAATGATATAGCCGATAATATTAGTAATTATGATGATAATAATAATGATAACAATATCACTGCTATTTCTGCTACTATTACTACTACTATTGGTAATGATAATAATGATAATAATAACAATAGTAATTATGATAAGAATAGTAATGACAGTGATACTAATAATAGAAATGATAATGAGAACAATAAGGTAACAATCATTATAATGATAATGATACTACTAATAATAATAATAAAAATATTAATGATAATGATAGCAATAGTATTAGTAAGAAAACGATGATGATAATAATAATGATAATAATATTAATAATGATAACAGCAATATTAGTAATAATGGTGATGAAATTATGGTAATGATCATAATTATAATACTAATAATGATGATAATGATAATATTAACAATGATGACAATGATAAAAGTAATGATAATAAAAGTGATAATAAAGATAATGATAACGTTATAAATGATAATTAATATCAATAATGGTAATGATAATAATAGGATGAATGATAGTAATAATAAAGATGATAATAACAATATTAGTGAAAATGATAAACACAATGATAATCATCAACATTCTTATTATTGTTATCATTATTAACACTGATATTATATTTATCGTTAACATTACTATCATTATTATTATTACCATTATCATTATTATCATTACTATTATTATCATTATTATTGTTATCATCATTTTTACATTTATTGTTATTATCATTTCTATCATAATTTCTATCATCAGCATCATTATCATTATCCTCATGATATTTTTTATCATTAGTATTATTACAATTATTATAACTATTACGATTATCATCATCGTTATCATTTTCATTATCGTTGTGATGATTATCAATGTTATCATTATCATTTTCTTTATTATTATTATCATTATCATTCTTATCATCACTATTATCATCCTATTCATTATTATCGATATTATCATTAATATTAATTATATTATCATTATTATTATATTACTTTTATTGTCATTGTTACCTTTAACCATTTTATTTTCATATTCATTTTCATTATCATTATTATTTTTTTTTTTTAAAACCTTTATCACTTATATCATCATCCTTATCGTTATGATAATAATAATAAGTTTAACTATTATCATTGAAACTACTATGGCCATTATCATTATTATGATTACCATTGCCCTTCAGGCTACCCTATATAAAAAAAAAAAAAAAAAAAAAAAAAAAAAAATAAGCTCGTTACCCTTCATTTCGTGAAACGCCATCTCTTGGCCAAGCACTCGGAGGAATGGTGAAAACAGCCCGTTTAATACCTAAACCTGCATTTTTTTATTATTATTATTATTATTATTATTATTATTATTATTATTATTATTATTATTATTATTATTATTTTATTCTATTCTATTTTTTTATTATTAATTTTGTTTGTTTATTTTATTGTTTTCTTTTTCTTTCTTTTTCATTAAATTATTATTTCATTTTCTTATCCTTTTTTAAGAATTTGCTAAACGCTACAAACTCCAGTCCCACGAATACGTCAGGTCATCAGTACTATTAATAATCACAGTGCCATAAACCTATGTGTTATTGGAGTAGATCGGGTAGTCTGCTTCCCTAAATGCCAATAATTCCTCACGGTTTTACGTATTGGGAAATCTTAGTGCTAGGTTGTCTTGACTGGATATGCAAGTGCATAAGCAGTTAAGTAATAGGTGTGTAAGTAAAAAGTGTATAGGTATAAGTAGTAAGTGTATAAGCAGTTAAGTAATAGGTGTGTAAGTAAAAAGTGTATAGTATAGTAGTAAGTGTATAAGCAAGTAATAGTAAGTAAAAAGTATAGTATAAGTAAAAGTATAAGCAGTTAAGTAATAGGTGTGTAAGTAAAAAAGTGTTTATGTATATGCAGTTAAGACTGAATAAGTAAATGTATAAGAAGTTAGGCAGTTATAAGTGTATAGGCAGTTCTAATGTAACACACTTCTGAGATTCCCTTTACTGGTATAATCATATTGTTGATAATGATAACAGGAGTAACATGATTATGATGATAAAAAATAGTATTAGTTGTAGTAAAAGCAATAATAAAAATAATCATATTAGAGATGATAATAACAATCTTAATAATGATAATAATAGTGATAATGATATAACAATGATGATAATAATAACGATATCAAGAATGATGATCATAATCATAATGATAATGGAAATAATAATTATTATAGTAATAACAAAAATGATAATGATGATATAAGAATAGTGATAATAATAATAACAATTATTATGATGATAATTATAATAAATGATAATGATGGTGATGATAAGAATATCAATAACAATAACCATAACAAAAATGATGATGACGGTGATATCAATAATATAATTGTAATAATGATAATAATATCAATGATGATAATATTGATATTAGTGATAATGACAGGAACATTGATAATGGAAATGATAACAATAATGACAATAAAAAATTGATAATCAGAAGAATACCAATAACAATAATAATATGATAATAAAATCAAATAATGATAATAATGGAATAATCATAATGGCAAATACCAGAAGAACGAATTGATATAATATTCTCTTCCTTAACACATTTGCAATTCCATTTCTCGCTCAGCTGACATCATCCCTTCCAGCTAGTCTTCGTCCGTTTCTCTCTCTCTCTCTCTCTCTCTCTCTCTCTCTCTCTCTCTCTCTCTCTCTCTTCTCTCTCTCTCTCTCTCTCTCTCCTCTCTTCTCTCTCTCTCTCTCTCTCTCTCTCTCTCTCTCCTCTCCCTCTCTCTCTCTCCCTGTCCTCTCCTGTCTCTCTCTCCCTGTCTCTCTCCCCTGTCTCTCTCTCCCTGTCTCTCTCTCCTCTCCCGTCTCTCTCTCCTCTCTGTCCTCTCTCTCTCTCCCTCTCTCTCTCCCTCTCCCTGTCTCTCTCTCCCTCTCTTGTCTCTCTCTTCCCTCTCCCCCTCTCTCTCCTCTCCCCTCTCTCTCCCCTCCCTGTCCTCTCTCTCTCCCTCTCCTCTCTCTCTCTCCCCTCTCCCTGTCTCTTTCTCCCTCTCCTGTCTCTCTCTCCTCTCCCTGTTCTTCTCTCTCCCTCTCCCTCTCCCTCTCCTTCTCCCTCTCTCTCTCTCTCTTCCGCCTCTCCTCCCTGTCCTCTCTCTCTCTCTCCCCTCTCCCTCTCTCCCTCTTCCTCTCTCTCTCCCCTTCTCCCTCCTTCCTGTCTCTCTCTCTCCCTCTCCCCTCCCCTGTCTCTCTCTCTCTCCCCTCTCCCTCTCCCTTCTCTCTCTCTCTCCTCCTCTCCCTCTCCCTCTCTCCTCTCCCCTCTCCCCTCCCTCTCTCCTCTCCCTCTCTCCCTCTCCTGTCTCTCTCTCTCTCCCCTCTCCCTCTCCCTGTCTCTCTCTCTCCCTGATCTCCTCTCCCTCTCCTCCCCCCCCATCTCTCTCTCTCTCCCTCTCTCTCCCTCTCTCTCTCTCCCTCTCTCTCCTCCTCCCTCTGCCCCCCTTCCCTTCTCCTCTTCTCTCTCTCTCTCTCCTCTCTCTTCTCTCTCTCCCTCTCCCCCATCTCTCTCTCTCTCTCTTCCCCTCCCCCCTCCCTCTCTCTCTCTCTCTCTCCCCTCCCCCCCCTTCCTCTCTCTCTCCTCTCTCTCTTCTCTCTCTCTCTCTCTCTCTCTCTCTCTCTCCTCTCTCTCTCTCTCTCTCCTCTCTCTCTCTCTCTCTCTCTCTCTCTCTCTCTCTCTCTCTTCTTTTTTATATATTCAGTGGACTTCATTTGTTCATCCTTAAGCCTGTTATTTTCCATATTTTACGATATCTTTTATGTATGTTTAAATGGTTTTTAAAAAATGCTTATTCATATATCTGTTTGCCGTCTGATTTATTCGTGTTGTTTATATTATCCGTCTTTCATTTTATTATCTTAGTTCTCCCTTACTTCCCGATCAACTCGTGCTATTTATATTATCTGTCTTTCACTTTATTATCTTAGTTTCTCTCTTATTTCCTTTCGTCATCACAATTTATCTGCTTCTTCCTGTGAAGTAGTATTCTTAAATATTCCTTTAGCTATGCATAAGACCACAGCACGTGGAGAATTCTTTACGTAACGAAAATGGAGGAATACATAAGCAAAAATACGAATTTTAAAGTTTTTCTTCCTTTTGCGCTAGAGTGATTTTTACGCATTTGGTGGAAGGTAAGAGGAGGCTGACAGGCAAGGTTCCCTCACTAAAAGGGGCCAATGTAAGGGATCACCCCTCGGCCTTCGCCTCAAACAATCTTGCGTGGTCTTTTCTTCTCCCATTTTCATTTTCTTCACCTCCTTCTTCTGTCCACTTCCTCGATGTTTACGGACATCTCTATCCATGACAAACCCCACACAGGTCATCGCTCAACTTTCAGGATACACCCCTTCCTCTCTCCCAACATCTCCTCTCCATCTCCCCTGCGCATCAGCTACCCTCCTCTTCCCTCATTACTACTCTTCATCCTCTTTGTCCTCCTCCCCACTCCACACCATCCCCTCTCCCTCCCGCCCTCGCCCTTCCACTGTCCCTCACCTCTGCAAATCTCTTCTCTCTTCTTAGCCGAACCAATTGGGATTGATTCCTTGTGATTCCGCTACAGCCCCTATTCCCTATTCTTCAGATCCAATAATGACTCCAAGAGCAAGTAGGCAAAGTTTCCTTTCACAGTCGTTCCGATCTTTCACGCCTTCTCACAAGGCTATGGTGTGACTATGTGACTATGGTGCAGTGGTAGTAGTGTTATGCTATTTCTCACAGAGGCCAGCGTAAGTCCTACACCAATATTGCCAAGATTAGCTTCCGTAGACATGACCCTCTTCTTGTAGTTCATCGGTGGTGTCCTGCCCTGTCCGACCAAATCGACCCCTTCCCCATCAATGAAATGTTGGCGTTTTGGCCACCCAGCCAAACACTGTCATTTCACAGCCTGTTTCCTCTATGTGCCTAACTTGGTCATAACCAAAGACTATCTACGAAAGACCGGAAAGTCGAGCAAAATCCTGTGAGTAATGCGGCGTCGGCGCAATAGATGGCGTTAGTGAGCATCTCGTGACGTCATCTCATATCCGTCTGTTTGTTTACATAGAAGCTCGAAAATTGTTCTGACAGATCCGACATTGTCAGGAAACTCTTATCGTTGTTCTGCTTGTAAAAAAGAAAAAGAAGAGAATAAATAACTTATAGTTCATTTTTTTCCAAGGAAAGAGAAAGGTTTGTAATATTTATGTTTTTTGTATATAACCTAAGATATGTGACGTTCAGATTGACATAAGCAAGATATAAATTGGATCACAAGAAATTATTTTGATTGGTAAAGGTGTCAAGTCATAACCCCCGCCTAAAAAATAGAGGCCAAAAACCTACTTAATAATATAGTGCAAGCCTTAAGCTACATTTTGACGTAAGCTGACGATAGATTTGACATCAATAAAGTGAGAAAAAAATTGTCAGGTTGATTTTCAGTTAGATTATAGTTATCACCAAAATCAGCATATATATTGATTGAACGATGAATAATTACTTGGTAGATCTGTATAGTAGGAACAAACAGAAATATAGAATAAGTAAAATAAGTTCAAATGTTAACAGGACAACGAAGGGTGGCCTGTTTCGAGCTCCTAGCCAGAGTATACAAGGTGTAGCAGATGCATTCCAGGCAGCTCCTAGGAAAGGGGGTTAGGGGACAGTCCCCTAATCAAACATAAAAACTTTTTAATGAGAAAATTTAAAATAAAAACTTTTTAATGACGAAATTTACCTCAAAATCATGCGGTCGCAATGCGAAGAATTGAAATAAAAATGTGCATTTCGGCCATTTATATGCAAAGGTTTTATTATTCTAATAAAGATATTGTAATAATTTTCTTTAATTTATCATACTCAATTTCTATGTATTGATGCATGTTTCGCAATATACTTATATACATCATATGTCACTAATGTTATGTGCTGTAGGCCTACAAGTTCATTGTGCCACGTGGTTTAATGTGTCCTGTTTATGGCATGTTGTATACGCCGTATGTATGCCGTGCATCTATGAACTACCAATTTATTGTTGTTAACCAGCCCTAAATTGCCGAATGGTAGTTTCGGGCTAGGAGTGGCAAAGGAATTATATGAAGAAAATAAATGCTACTACAAGTCATGATACGATATGATATGATATATATATATATATAAATTTATTAGTAAATAAGCTATTTGCAACCCCCTCTGAATAAGGCTGAACTAACCAAGAACATGAGCCCGAGTGAGCGACGTCGGACGTACTGAACGACGTCGGACGTTTAGTTGGGCGTCGAGTCAACAGATGGCGCTGGTGGATGACCGGGGAGCTCACATTTTTTTATAATGCGTTAGATAGGGCATTTTCCTGTCTTTCGTATATAGTCTTTGGTCATAACCGTTCAAATTGCTTTGCTCACGTAAGCATGAGTAAGAAAGCGTGGTGGCTTCCATAAGTATTTGTAAGAGATTCCATGTTTACAATCTCGAATCTAAGTGCAGAAAGGAAGCACGCCCCTCACATCTTCGCAAGATATCTCCCCAGTATCTCACCTCCCTACCCCGAACAATCCTAACGCTACTCACCCTCTTCCCCAAGCAAATTCTTCTTGCAGTCTTAATTCAGCTGCTCCAATTTCTAGTGAAGGTGGAGTTCTCCCACTATTACTTGGTGCGCGGTAGGTGCGTGGCTGAAGTGGTAAGGCCGAAAGTAAGGCAATGGTGCGCTGTTGAGTTCCTTGAAGGTGATGGTGGAATTAAAGTTGCAGCTTTACAACTTTGAGTAGCGCGCCCTGCTAAGCCGGCGAGGCCGAGCGGTCTGTCTGGACGGCACAGGAATTGCCATGAACAAAGTTCATTTTTTAAAACAATTCACATTGGAAAATATGAATGAACACAATTTTAGAAACCGGTTCACATGACCGTTTCGTGAAGAAGGAACAAGGGTTCACATAAACTGGGTATTTTTTACAACCTAGAATATTGTGGTTAGGGGACAGACTTGCTGAGTGTTCATGAAGCATAAACATTTGCATGTCAGTGATAAGTGATAAAAGCAGTTACATTCATAGTGATTCAGAATAGGCATTTTCTAAGAAATATTTTGAGTATAAACATGACACATTCATACATGAACTCATAAGGATAACAACATGAGAAATGTATGCGAGCAATAAAGGTTGGATTAGCGTATTCTACGGTCACTTCGCCTGTGTCATCTCGTTCGGGGCACAGAGCACTTTGGAATCCTGGGAAATAAGAACTCATGACTCGTGGTCTGCGAGGGGAGAGCGCCGATGGGAGCAGGTCACTAGAGATAAACCATCCTTCTCCTCCTTAAGTTCCCCCCCCTCTTCCCCACTCTCTCCCAACACACCCCATCCTCCTCTTCTCCACGTGTACTTTTCCCTATTCTTTCCTCACTATCTTTATCGCTCCCACCTGGATGCTCACGTGACTCCCTCATACCGCAACGGTGACCTTCTCCGGATCCTTCTCCTCCTGACATTGTTTCCTGATACGTCACCACCTTCCCCTATTCCCTATCTTATTCTCCGGATTCTTCTCTTCCTACTTCTCCAACACCCACTTCTACCCTTATTACCCGTTGATTGATTCATAATGGCCCTTGTGCAGTTTTCCTCATACGTTGTCCCTCTTCATTCCTCAAACCCATAGATACTCCCCATTTGATCTAATCACCGTAAGGGCTTATCCAATGTCCCTTTTACTAACAGCCCCCCTCTACTCCCTTTTCTCTTCTTTTACCATTTTCTCAACCATTACTCTCGTATAGTGCTCTACAAACCTTTGACTGGCATTTAACACATTTTTTTCCTAATCTTGAACCCATTTTTACCTTTTTTCGACACTATACTTAACCATAGTGATATAGGACCTTTGATGTTTAGCATATTTATTTGATTTAACCATTAACCCTCAACCTACTAAAGGGACATAGTTGTAAAAATATGAATATGAAATAAATCTTAAAAAAAAAAAAAAAAAAAAAAAAAAAAACATTGCTTCTGTCCATTCCTAAGATCCCTCATTCAGTAGAATTACAAATGGATTTCCGAAAACGCGACAGTCAGTCCCAGAATTGATTTATTTTCTGAATTAATTAACTTTCAATCGGATTTTAGGATATACTTAGTCGATCTACTCCTCAAATTACACAATAACCTCACTCGTTCATACATATCTTTTAAAATCCTTTTTTTGGAGGATGCAAATACCCTTGCAGAGGCTCGTGAAACTACATTGTTAATTGTTAAGGGTGATAATCAATACCTATTTCGTTCTTATTTTCTGAAATGTCAAGAAAATAATGGTGAATTTTGCAGCGCTAGATACGATAGTAATAAATTCTATTCTCTCAGTATAGTAGTCATGGTGGCTAGTAGTAGTAGAAGTAAAGTGGTAGGAGGAGGAGGAGGACTGGAGGCCTGACAGAATTTTCGTAGTAGTGATAGCCGTAGTAGTAAATGTGGTAATAGCACTAGCAGTAGTAGTTGTGCTAGTAGTAGATCTTTTAGTAGCTAGAGAAGTTGTTGTCTAGTAGTAAAAGCAGTAGTAGTACGAGGAGTAGTTATGGTTGTGTTCTTGTTGTTGTTTTTGCTGCTGTTATTGTTGCGCTTGTGGTTCTGGATATACACACAGGATATTGCATGTCATGACATGCCATCATCACCATCATCTAATATATCTAACATATCAGACTCTACTTTAGCCAATACATAAATTTTCTTTTGGTTCCTTCTATAAATCCCAAGGTTTCCATTACATTTGAGTCAGTTTGAATATATTCTACTGGACCGATGTGACAAACTAATATTTACAATGCTGCATATTTCTGAATCTGCTCAGATATTTTCAAATATTCTATAATATATAGATTTGCAGAGGTAAAAACATTAGCTACTTCATTTCTAAAATGTATTTGTATATTTCCCAGCAGTATATTTCGTACATACCAAGAACTCATCATACTGTACATTTTCTATAAATCACGGTTTAAAAACACCATATCTAATTAAGGTGATTAATCACATTACCTCGAGTTTCTTCTATCTCCGTCGGGATTGCAATCAAGATAAGGAAATTTACGTGAATAAAGTAATGAGACCAAATACATAAAAGACTTCCATGTACCTGGTACCTCTTCACTATTGCGATCTAGGTACACTGTCTAGTTCACCATTTCACTTGGTTATATAAACTTAAATGATCATTCCGGAGACTCATTGGAAGTAAGCTCTATCATAAAACACTTTCTTCGGCATTCATGTTTTTATTATTATTATTATATATAACAAAGACATTAACATGCATTAATATAGGGATCTTTATCTAAAATATATCATACAACCCCAACATAGCACACAAAGAAATGTATTTCGCTCACGTGCCCCAAGCATATAGGCCATTTGGGCAGACCAAGATGTAATATGATACTCCTTTCACAGCATATAGCACCACCTTAACATCGCAGATTTCTTCCCACTCAAGCCATCTGTCCTCGGGATGACTGTTTTCTTGGTTGTGGTTAAAAGAGAGCGTGGTTCTGAAAGCTCACTTCATCAGCAGGCCAGTAGTGTGTGATAAGAATATTTTTTTTCACTTTGATTTATATGTAAATAGGATTATCACAGTATGATATAGATTGGCTCTTCATATAATCAGAAATCTGTTTTCATTCAGCTGCTTGGAAGATGTGTCAGCGTAAGCGTGGTATAGATGGGCTGACAAGGTGTCATTCAGCACGATGCA
>NW_020870839.1:492444-509944 GCF_003789085.1 Penaeus vannamei
TTTCGCTCATAGATTTTCCGTTGGCCGTGGCGGTTTTTCGCTCATGAGTGAAGAGAGATCGTCTAAAGTATTTTTCCTTCTTCTTTTCTTTTCTTGTTTCTGTTTCGTTCGCCTAGCTAGTATTTCATCGAATGTATAGTGTGAAGAATTGTTTTTTTTCTTATGTTTTCTCTCAATTGGCAATCGTTAAGAATTCGTTTCGACACGTGCATAAGGCATACATTTTTGGCTTCTGCTTCGTAGCTTATGTTTTATTTATCTTGCAGTAATTGGTAATTATATGTTCACGAATGTTTCCTCTTCGAGTTTTGTAACTTACCTTACGAAACCCTACATTATATTACGATCTTTAGCCCCACTGTTTAGCATAAATGAAGTATACAAGTACTGGAAAAAAGCGAGAGATTGATAAACCGACGGAAAGACTAATTTATAGACCGATAGAAGGAGTTTTTAAAATTTAAACAGAGATTATATATTCTAATTATATCCGTCAGTTCCGCGACCAATGTTGGTCAATCTCACGCCATTTAATCTTATTAATACAGACCTTATGAATTGTATGTTGATAGATTTATGTCCATGTTTGTTTGTTTTTTTATTTATTATTATTTCTAAGCACGTGTCCGTTCAAAGAATTCCCTATTTTTCGCGTAAATATATTTGTGAGTTTCTTAAAGGTATACCGGTAAGTTATGCGTCATGTTTAATTACCCCTGACTAATTTTTAACCGTCTGCCGTACTGGTGATTTACATACGATCATGCATAGTTAGGGAGCATGAATATAATTTTTGGTATGGCTAATGTGTAGCTAAGACTGAAAAATAATATGTCTAAGGAAAAACTCAATTCTTACTTAATTTTTATTCTATATCTAGCTTAATTTGTAGCCAGTGTATGCATTCATGTTTTAGTGGCGTTTCCTTTTTATCCATGTGTTAACAATGTTGTTAATTTCTTAAAAGGAAATGGCGGTATATTTAGTCCTTACAACCGTTTTTTTTTTTTTTTTTTTTAAGGAATGAATCTGGTGTGCACGTAAACTCAAAATTAAATAGATATTTTAGACTATGTGCGAATATGTGCAAGTGTAACGCATATGTGTGCTGTGGCGGTCCTGCACCCCCCCCCCCTCCTCAAAAATGCCTCTCTACATTTCAGTTCCTACAAATGGAATATATATATATATATATATATATATATATATATATATATATATATATATATATATATATATATATATATATATATGTGTGTGTGTGTGTGTGTGTGTGGGTGTGTACACACACATATACATATATGTATACACACATTAATACGTATGTGTGTTTGTATAATCGTTCATGGATATATGTAAATGTAAGTTTTTATATATGCCTCCTGTCAAAATGTATAGCCCTGTGTTAAAATCTAGATACGCCAGTGTGTGTTTGTACGTGCGTGTGTGTGTGTGTGTGTGTGTGTGTGTGTGTGTGTGTGTGTGTGTGTGCTTGTGTGAGCGAGTGAGAGCGCGCAACGCGTGTGTGCCTACGTGTGGGAGCTCAAGGTCTATATGGACCTTGCGGGAGCGCACCCGCGCACTGCGCGCCCAACGCAACCACGTGTGTGACTTTTGTCTGCGTATGAGCGAGCCTTCACCTGATGACTGTGACATGGAAGTCTGCATGTGTCCGGTAGTTGATGATGCGCTGACCTATTTTCCTCATTAACATTATTAACATCGAAGTCCAAACAATTGGACACTAAGCCTACCGGAAAAAAAACATCGCCACAGAATGAGCAGGTGTTAGTTTAATGCTTTTGATTATGAATAAGGGCATTGAAAACACAGAATCGATAATATAGCTTGATTTACATTTCTTTGACAATATGAACAAAAAACAGATATGTAGAATGTGTATGGAAAACAATGCATTACATTAACGTTCCCTCGTGTCATTGCACGCGGGGGTTAAACGTTTGCCTCAAGAGTAGGCCTGCGCATTCACGTATGAAATAAAACTCATTCATGCAATTATTCTGTTTAATTGATTTTCTTAATTGACATTAATTATCTTAGTCATATGTTGGTGACGCGTTGAGTATTTGTGCATTTTATTGCAGAATAAACATTTTCTTCAATTTCAATATTCTAATCCTGATTTATGATACTTCATTTCACACAGAATAAACTATTTTCGTGATTCTTATCGCGAAACAACAAACCAAAAATATGCAATAGGGAGTAAAACATAAGTTACTGTAGAAGATTTCTGATAGAAAATCGATAGCTTTTGGCTTTTAGGCCTAACTTTTCTCACAGCAAAATTCCTTCATCCTAGAAATTCCTTATATATTATTTTCGGTGCTGAACTGCACTAGACGTGTCCACCATATTTTTTATTCTAGTAAGAAAATGGAGTTATGTTTGCAGTGGTGAAATTGATATATAATTTGGTGCATTTAGTCTTCGAAATATGAATTATTTTTTCGCTGATGAACGAATGAGAGAGAAAGAGAGAGAGAGAGTAATCAGAATATTCCCATGATATTCATTATCATTAATATCTCGTATCAGATAAAAAGATTTCAAATTATGTAGGCACCAAACTGCAGCATACATATTCACGAAAATAATATAATACGATCTTAAACAATAGTGAATGATCGCAGGGTAAAATCGGATGTCCCATGCAGCTAACAAAGAATGCCTAGGGCATTATCATATTCCCATTATTAAAAGAAAGAACTAGAAAATATGTACTCCTACCATCATTAATAAGACCAATAAAATGTATAATTTTTCAATTACCAACGAATGTTAAAAGGAAAAAAAAATTCGGACGCTTCTCTCGGCCAATCAGGATCCTCGTTTCAGACTGGGCCAATCAGGAGCTAGCTTGCAAGTCTTTTCGGCGTTGTTTGTACATGGTGGGAAAAGGCGGCTTCAACGCGTGAGGTTCCCGAATTTTTGCGATATTTTGGCTTTTTCTACTTAAAAATGGAGGTAAGGCGAGGTTCAACAACACACTGGAGAGAATTGGATAATCGATGGATAAAGTAGGACAGGGGAAGTGGGAGAAAAGAGAAGGAGAGAATGGAAATAAGGGGTTGAGGAAGGGGGAGACCGAGGACGAATGAGGGAGATGGAAGAATTTGCCGATAATTTATGTTTTTGTTTTGTTTCGGGCATCTTTCTTGAGATTTTCTTCGTCCTAGCCTCTCTGATTTAGTTGTAGAATCGAAGGCAAGAGATCAAATGGCCCGTTGTCGAGAATTAACGCCACACGCAACGTAAACAATCGTTGTTTACCTCCCTCTTGGTTTATTCATACCATTTCTCTATTTATTCGCTCTTTTCTCAAGCATTTTCGTCTCCGCTTTCCTCGGCGTATTTCGGTTAGGTTTTCGATCGCTTTATCCATCTCTTGGTATCATCTTCCCAATTAAATGTCACAATTAATGAGAAATAGGCCTATTCATTATCATTATTATTGTTTTCGGGGTTCCCTCTTAGTGAGTTTGCTTGTTTGTTTGTTTTTGTGAATGTAATTAGCATTTACTTTCACGATGTACGGTTGGTTTTGTTCTTGATTTACTCACTTTATATGGATTCTAGTTTATTTTGTTTAGTCCTGTTAGGTCTTATATAACTTAATTGTTTTTGCAATAGGGATGCCAATTATACTGTGCAATGTAGAGATGAGTGCATATCTTGCATTTTTGGAGTTTTTCTTGAACTAATTTCTTTTCAATGAATTGTGGGGTGCTTTATCATAATTTTGCTTAATTGTTGGCTTATTAGCAATTCATTGGTATTTGGTTAATGAGGTTGCATATATATGAGACCAGATAAGTATGAAACATTTTGGGATTTTTTTTTTTTTTTTTTTTACAGTACAGACGCACTCGCCTGAAACTAAGAGCTGGTTTGTTAAAATTGTGCAAGGCTCAATCTGATGATGATTCTGTATGTTGACAGGCACCCATGTAAAAATATGCATTTTTGTCTGTCTAGACATGCATATTTAGGGGATAGATAGAGAAATGTATGCGTATCAGATGGATAAATGTATATGCATTTATTTTTGTATTTGCATGTCGGTATGTATGAATATTCATTGGCAAAGTTTTAAGAAACTGGGTGTCAGTATCCAACTCCATGTCACAAAAGTTATTAAATTATCTAAGATGCTATGACTAGGCATGCCCTTTGGGGAAACATTGTCTTATCCTTGGTATCCATAGCATGCTCAGCCTGAAACTTGTGAGCACCCAGTGGACTTCGGCTGTGGTGGCGCTTTCCATAATATTTTACCTTTTTTTGTATCATTACTGTTTGTGTCTGCAGATTATTTCTTATACCAACAACTATGACCTTTAGTCTGCTACAAGAATATCATCTTCAATTTAGCCTATGTTAGTACGTCTGTACCGTAAAGATTACCCATGTTTTTTTCTGTAAAATTGCTTCCTTTTGGAGAGAATTAATCAATGGAAAGGATATATATAGGACTTTGGTGATTGTTACAAATCCATAGGTATGTAGCAGTATGACCTGCAACCTGCAGCTCTGCCTACTTCCCAAGTCCACAGCTTTGTCCTCACACACTCACCAGCAGGTGCTTCTTGTGACTGCTGAGACCTGACTGGTCAATATGGACATCTCATGGCTCTCTCATTGGACTGCAGGCTCTCCTCGTTCCCGGTTCACTGACACAGCTCCTGAATACTTCAGCAAGCAGTAGCAACACAGGACTGCCCAATCCTTTGCTGACTGGGAAGCCTCTCTGTCTTCCCCATTGAACCCCACTCCATCTACAGCACCCATCCATACCAATGTGTACTCACACCGCTACAACTTCTCCCAGAGATGAATGCCAGACAAGTATTAGATGCCATCCATCTGCTTTACTGTTGGCTGAAGACCGCGACGCGCGTAGATAGAGGAAAATGGACACCGCCATCTTATAGAGCGGGAAAAATAGAAGGGGATAGCGTATAGTTTAAGATGCACCGGCCTTATAGTCACCGCTAAATGACACGTGCGGCCGCCTTTCAAATTCAAAGTCGATGAACTTGTTTACCTTGTAGGAAAAACACGACACTGACCCACGAAAGCATTTTTGCGTTCGCGAACTAGTCCGTGTATCATTACGCGCTTTCAAAACGATATTTGGCTAATTATCTGTGTCTGCTGGTACGCATTTTACCTTTAAAGTCTTTTAGTAATGTTATTATACTTCAATTGCATATTTTTATATTTATCTATACCCTCATATCAAATCCTGCGCATCGAGTGTTTCACACTTTCTTGCACCAGCCACAGGTTGACAGCTCACCAACCCGCTCATTTCGAGATTGAAAGCCGGTGAGAAATGTTGCGTTTCCAGTGTTGTGTTGATTCTGGGTTCTTTTTTAAAGACCTTTACAGTGGCATCGAAGAATAATTCGACTTCAGTAACCATCCCAGTTTTATATCTGAGCCCATCAAGAGCTCCAAAGGACGAAAAAGGTGATTAAAATCGAAGCAATCCCAACAGTACAAAGAAACGAAAGTTTCACGTTTCCTGATATAAAGGTATTTGGTTTATTATTTTACGGTGTGAATGCAGCTCTGGCTTGCCGTACATACCGTGGTGGAGAGAATGTGTCCTGGGGGGTGTTGGGGGCTTGCCCCCCATCAACCCTCCCTCGGGCAGTGCCCGAAGGGCACGCCTAGTCACGGCAATTTATATTGATATATTAGGTTGGTTGGTTTATTGGTTAATACGTTTTTTGGTTGGAACGTGTGAATTCCCGTAGATTTTTTTTGCCGAAATGTGGGTTGGGTTCCCATTTATTTCGCGTCAGTCCGTAAACTTTCAAAGATGGCGGGTAGAGTTTCATTGATTTTAAGCGCTTTTTGTGCTAGTTTTATGCATTTTTGATCGTTATTCTTCTTATTTAAGCTTGTTTTACCCCATAATTTCCCTGATATACTTCATGCCCTCCCCTGCTCAAATCAAGATCGATGGAGAAATGGTACTCGATCTCCTGAACGATTCATTCGCAAAGAAACAACGCCGAAAATCGATGAAATCATAGGATTTCATGCAGATCGACTTAGTCTCTGCGAGGTCCCCATACATATCCATGGTTCATACCGGTCCTGGAGAATCTTGGAAAATGGAAATTGAAGTTGTAATTTCCAAACCTGGAATATCATGAAATTTAGTATTTATTTCTTAAAATGTAAGTCTGGCTAAGATTTTTTCAATTTATATTCTGAAAATGTCTTTAGAAAGAAAAATAAACTTCAGAAGATTAATGTAACTGATTGAAAAGTTGAAAGATGCATCAGATGTTCAAGGAAAACTGTGAAAAGAGTCATGGAAAAATATCAAAACCACTTTGGAAAGGCATGGGAAAGGCATAGAATTTGGATGCCAAAAAATTGTATGACCCCTGCATATTACTCGCTTAGTTCAATCACTGGAGGAGCAACTTCCAGCTCTGCATACTTCCCAAATTAGGTCTCCCCAGGACCACAGCCTGGTCATCACACGCTCTCCAGCAGATGCGTCTTATGACTCTCTGGCGAGACCTGACTGGTTGACGCGTACACCTCATGGCTCTCTTGTTTGACTGTAAGCTCCACTCATTCCTGGTTCTTGAATACTTAAGCTTCAGCATCTGGAACTGAGATAAGCAACTCCCTATCCTCTAGAGCACCTCAGCAAGCAACAGCAACACAGGACTGCCCTGTCCTTCACTGACTGAAGAGCCAGTTTCCTCCACATCACCTCCAGCATCCAGCCACGCCAGTGGGAACTCACACCCACTACCACTCTATAAAGAGATATTCATTAGTTCAAGTAGTAGATACAACCCATCTACTACAGGTCCACTATTGTTCTTGTACCAAGCAGTACAACAGCCTCTTGACCAGTTGGTGCTCCAGCATAGGCTACCAGACTTCTGCTGTGAATATTCATGCAAAGCAAAACTTGCAGACCTACTCTGTGACCTGATTCAATTCGAAACAAGAAATCAGTCCAAACTCTGTCTTGCCAGAATATATGCATTGAAGGCTAGATGGCCTTTCCTGGTGCAGGCATGGGCTGTGACACTTCTTTAGAAACTATGCTACTGTCATTCAAGACATAATTTGTTGACTTAGATGTAAATTGTGGCAGTGATCATGATGCACGTAGATATGCTCCTTATCTGCAACCATGCAAAAGTTAATTCACAAAGTTATAACTTTAAATAGCTAGAATGTGAAAATATTGCTTTATTTCATTAATAGAGTAATGATATGATAATGCAACACTAGTGTTTGTAAAAGCAATGTGAGCATAAATAAGTAGACTGTAAAGAAATTTTGTTTTCAAGATATGATTGTATCCAATTTGCCCTGTATATCAGAATGATACAACTATGTAGACATTGTAATATGATTGGCAACATTTTGTGATGGGATGCTCTGAAAATCGCAAAAAAAAAAAAGACTGCCCATCAGACACCTAAATGTTACTGACATACCATGCCCACTGTCAGTATGATTTATTATATTTACACAGATAGTTCCAAACGTACTAAGTCACTGGTGAGCCAACCATGAGTACTACCAATCTTGCTTGATTGCCATTTTCCTTGATTTTCAAAAATATTTTCGGGTATCTTACATGGTTAGTAATATTAGTAACACTATGATGTGTATAATGTCAATAATAGAAATATCAGCAATGATATTGATAGTATTAGTCAAAATATTTGTTTTTCCTACAAACTCAAGGAAATTTAAAGATAAGGGAATCTTCACTTTTATATTTGTTTTGAAGATAGAACTATAAGACTCAAAATGTCTAATGGTGTGCATGAAGTAAGCATGAGCGTGGTAATGACGTCCTCCCTGGAGCTGGCGCTCTTCCAGTCATGGCACAGGGACAGTACATTCCACAATTGTTTATCAATGTGAATAATGCAAAAGTCCCTTTCTAAATACCAAATGAGTCTAATCAAGAGGTTTGTTCACTTATGGCTAGTCTTTTCCATCACCGTGGCCTTCACTTAAGATGGCAAGTTCATATTACGCAGCTCTCAACCCAAAATTTTTCATCACATGATGGTCACGTCACCTGGATTAAAGGGGTTAAGGACAGTTATCCTCATTATTCAGATGACGCGAACTTGCCATCATGAATGAAGGCCAGGGTGACGGAAAAGACCCACCACAAGTGCACAAACCTCTTGGAGTGTTATTTTACTAATTTGGTACTTAGCAGGGAGCTTTAGCATTATTCCTATCGATAAATGAATGTGGATTGTAACGTGTGTAACCACTGACTGGAAGAGCGCCGGCTCCAGGTAGGACGCCATTTCCATGCTACATGCCGTATTCCGTGCTGCTGTGACAGGTGGATGTATTAGGGAAAATTGAAAATTATGAAAAAGTAGATTTATTACATATAACTAAATGGTCCATACTTTTTTTTTTTTTTTTTTTTTTTTTTTTCTTACACTGACTTATTTACTACACAGAGTGAGGATATGGAGTCTGTGCAATAAAAATAAGCTATTACCATCTGGATAAAGCAAATAAAAATAAAAATTTAGACATTGGAAAATGGCCAAACGGCTGAAAAAGTTTAGACCAAATGACTTTGCGCAGGGGAGGCGCAGAGTCTTGTCGCCACTCATGGATGTTTGCGGGCACCTGGCCTATGCACAGCATGCCCAGAATGTTGGCTTCTTATGTAACCCACTGCCCATATTTTCAGCACCGCAATTTCCGGATCCAATGGGTTAACATGAAAAATGGTCTCCCACATTTTCTTGATTTTTTTTTTATGTATTTCAATGTTTTTTGTATTTTAAGACCAAATATAATGGGTTTCCTACATAATTAAGGTGTGGAAAAATTCAGAATGAGTAGCAAGGAATTCCCAAGAAACTATGCATGTTAGAAATAATAGATAGATAATAATAATTCTTTAGTTTCTCAAGTATTTTTTTTTGTTTCTGTTAAATTTTTACAAAGCTTCCAGTGATATACCCAAAATTAAAATTGTTCAGGAACTCTGGGACTGGGGGTCATCTGAAGCTTAAGAAAATTGAAAAAGAAGAATTAATTGTAGTTAGAATTCTCACACACTTCATTTATGAAACTTTATCATCTAACAGCTGTAAAAAGGTACTTGGTTACTCAAAGCTATCATAAATAGTCTCATTGTTCCTTGTCTCATACCTCTTATGGTGTTTTCTTGCTTACACATGTGTTTATATGTGTATAAGTAGATAAACATTACTTTATGAACATCACTGTACTTATCCACTTTGTGAATTCTGATTTTTTGAATCATCATCATCATCATCATCATTTTTTCTTTCTTTCTTTCTTGTACTGATGACGTTTTTCTCTCTGCAGAGTCCAGAGGGTGAACGGAACAGTCTCACACCTCGTTCGCGGTCGCGCTCAAGATCACGTCTAGAGTCACCAGCTGCTTCACCTGCTCATCGCCGCACAGCTACGTCGCAGTCAAGGTCTCCCCAGCCTCGCAGACGCTCATTTTCCAGGTTGGTATCTACTTTTGAGTTTTTTGATTAGCAGGATATTTAGATATCTAATATTGAGAAGTCTTCTTACTTTCATGGGCAGTGACTTGTAAGTTGCAATAGTTTTATTCAAAATTTAGAGTGCTCATCATGGATGGTTATCTTATCTAAGTCTTTTTTTTTTCTCTTTCATCTACACGATTGAATTTTTTCATTGTTCTCCAACCTACTTTGAGAATGACATCCTTTGCGCTCTAATGAGTATGAATTCCAAGTGTGTATCACATTTTGTTTTCCACTTCTTTTGTCAGCCATCATTCTTCACCGTGTCATCCATTAAATCCATGGCATAAAGCACTTTGTTCATGGAGTCTATATTCTGTTTGAGAACCACAATTTGAAGTTGCTGAACCATATGCTTGAAAAATTGCAAAATCTATTTACGTATCTATTGCCATTAACAACAATTGCGTATTTTTGTCTTGCATATTGTTTTCATGAAGGTGTGGAAAATTATTTGTATCACACACAACACTGGAACGAGTCTGCATAATGGCATCATGATTGGTAGTTCACATCATGGGACACAGCTCTAGGCAATGGGTCGTCCATATCATGGAACACAGCTCTGGGCAATGGGTTATTCACGTCATGGGACACAGCTCTAGGCGATGGGTCGTTCATATCATGGGACACAGCTCCAGGCGATGGGTCATTCACATCATGGGCACAGCTCTGGGCAATGGGTCGTTCACATCATGGGGCACAGCTCTGGGCGATGGGTCGTTCACATCATGGGGCACAGCTCTGGGCGATGGGTCATTCACATCATGGGACACAGCTCTGTGCGATGGGTTGTTCACATCATGCTACTATGATGCCTGTATTACATTTTATGCTGTTCTTTATAAGGTACCTTCCTTCCCCTGGGACATTGCCTGAGGTAGAATGGGGTATGTAATGCTCGGACTGGCCATTGTTTTGTATAAAGGGTGATATTTAGCACATAGATCCTCTGCCTGCTCTGTCTGGAAATGTTGCACACCAAAACATTGTGCTCTCTTGCTGCTGCTGTGAACCTGGAAGTAACTTTCCCTCTAGATTACATGAGAGAAAGTCTTTCTTGTTTTTATCCCTCAATAAAATCACATTCCATCTTGTACACAAAGTGGAACACTTGTGATTTATTGAAATGGACTCTACCGGAGGCATATGGTGAATGGGATGAAGGAGATTTTGTTATAGCTGACACTGAATCTTGTATTAGAATGGTATTTTGTATTTTACAGTTTTACTGTTGTGAATTGACTTAGGGTTCTATATAAAGGGAAATGTTGATGGTAGTTATAGGAGATTTGTTGATTTTCAATCTAAACAGTAAAGCATTGCTTGAAGTCACGTGTAAATGCTTGATTATTTTACATAATAAAAGTATGAGCCATTAACCCATTTTTGGTTGATAGAATTTTTAATGAATTTTGATGAGACTGGGTTGCATTAATGTGCTCACTGTCACTGCGGTGCACCTGGGTTATTGTCTTACTCACAACTAAGTTTCAGAAGCCACCAGATCTCAGGCTCATGACATGGTGTCAGGTGGTTAGATAGTTCAGGACATTCTATGCACAAACTTATGACTTGCATCTGCAATAGGTGTTTTTGCATATACACATCTATTTTCATTCTTGATGCACCACATATTGTGAGTTTTCCAATAAGGATACAATACTTCATTTAGATAAATGTATAACTATCCTTCTTGACAAAGCCCCCTCAGTAAAGGGTACACCAAGAACTGCACTCTCTGGGTGTTGTTGGGATCAAGTGGATTTGAGTTACATATTCAATAGTGTTTTTGAGCATGTTAGGCAGTTTTCTATTTGTGAACTTTGTGACAATATTATTCTTTGAATTGCAATGATGATTTATACTCCCCATGCTATCAGTCCTATACACCTTATCTTGAGAAAATTTAAAGGTTTTAATCTTGTGTGTCAGATTAAGATGAAAACATGGGATTTAGTATACATTCAGTAAACCAGTTTTGTTCATTACTTGCATTACATATTTACTTGTAATGAGAAATGTCTAATAAATCAGCTTGTAGCTGCAACTCAAAAGTATCAGTTTTGCAGTTTTAGTACATTTCTTTAAAGTATGTTATAGGGTCTCATACAAGGCTTTGTATTATTATTGATTGTTTTCAATTACTGTTGTAATAATTTCTTGTTTGAGGTGATGGGCACTCAAAGCCTTGCAAATGCCATGCCCACATATGCTGT
Source organism: Penaeus vannamei (assembly GCF_003789085.1). Taxonomy (NCBI): domain Eukaryota; kingdom Metazoa; phylum Arthropoda; class Malacostraca; order Decapoda; family Penaeidae; genus Penaeus; species Penaeus vannamei. The sequence continues at coordinate 504,248 of NW_020870839.1, forward strand.
TCTTTTCTTTTCTTTTCCTTTCCTTTCCTTTCCTTTCCTTTTTCTTATCTTTTTCTTTTTCTTTTCATTTCCTTGCTCTTCCCTTCCTTCCCTTCCCTTCCCTTTCCTAATGCGCAAGTATGGCCTCAGACTGTTTTAATGATAGATTTCTCCTAAAGAAACTTATCCCTACTAAAATTTTGATTTTCTTCAGCATGACTTTTTTGCAAGTTTACCATTTATCTCCTATAGAAAATGGTGAGGGAACTAGCCAGGGAAAAATTATTTGAAGGTTAACTATGGAGAATGAGGAAATTTTCCTTTTACTTTTCTATGCATGAAATAGATCATGATATTTGTAATTAGTGGTTAGAGATGTTGAAGTTGCTATGATAAAAGATGTAGAAGAAATCATATATATACATTTTGATATTATTATATCAATATTCTTGCCCTTGGATTGCAGTTACCAGAAAATCAGCTCATAGCAAGAAAAAGGGTTTTGCATCTATTAGGTTCTAGAATTGACTCTGGAAATATTATTTGATGTCAACTTTTTACTTGTCTTGTCAACAAATAGTGTAAGATATTATATCCCCATTGCATCATTTATTTCAGTTCGTGTTCAAATGAAATGAAGATAGATTATAATTATAGCTTGAACAGCAGTCCTCAGATATGATCATATGGTAAAAATACAAGAGCTTATGCTTCAGAGAGTTTTGTTTTGATTCAAGTGTTTTGCCAGCTCTGCTCACATTTTTTGTTTTCCAGAGGACATGGTAATATTTGTATAAAATGTTTGGACACTGCTTTATATAGCTCTTTGTTGGAGAAGAAAAATTAATTTGATTAACCCATTGGGGCTGGATGCTTCACTGCAATCATGTGGCCCAAAATATGGATTTTAGGCTTATGTGAGGGGCCACTGTGAAAGGTGTGGGGCTTGTAGGCCAGATGCACATGAACACTCATGTGCAGTGACAAGATTCCATGCTTCCCCCCTTGCAATGTTATTTTCTCTTATTCTGCATAAGCATTTTTAGTTTTTTTGCCATTTTCCAATGTGTATATTTGTCATGTGGTTTGCTTCATTTATATGATAGTAGAATGTTTTTCTTGCACAGTCTCTTATAATTGCTCTAGGTAGTCCATGGCTCAATCCAGTAATAATTAGAGTAAGTAACATTTTGTTATATGCGTCATTTAAATTTTTTTGTAATACAACCTGTGCTGCCAGGCATGGCGGCCAGGAATAGTATCCTGAAGAAGGAAGTAACATCCTCTGTGGAGCCAGTGCTCTCCCAGTCATGGATGACAGTTGGCACATTCCACACTTTTATTGATGGAAATAATGCAAAAACCCTTCCTAATCAGTCTAATCAATCAGCCTCTAAGAGGTTTGTGCTCTCATGTTGATAATGTCATCCAGATTGTAGGGTATAGAGCTAGAAGAGCATGATTGATATCTTGATAGTCTAGTCTTGTATGAAATATGAAAAAAAGTTATGATTGCTTTAGTCCATTCTTGAAGAATTGCAGACACTTAGAGAAGTGGACACATAGGACAGTCTTTATAATTTGTTTGATGAAAATTTTTGGAAGAATTGAAATGTTTTCATACATTTTTAGAAAATTTTAGTTTTGACTCAATTTTGTAAGAGTGATTGTATAAAAATTACTTAGTTTTAGATATATGGAATTTTTACAATGTCATGTTGACTTCCAGAAATCAGGCATTGAAATGGAACACAATAGAAAACTGTGAATCTAATTCTTAGATTTTAGTCTATAATTTGGTCATATTATGGTGGTATGATCAACCTCACCCTCATGATAAATAAACTTCTACAGGTGTAACAAATCAAGAACTCATCTCATGTAAATTTGCTGAGGTTTGTTTCCATAAATTAGTCATCAACTGGAAATATTATAAGCACAAAATTTCCTCATACCTTGAGCCAACAAGAGCTTGAGGCATACTAAGGTTTTCACAAGAAACTGCCAGATTTTTGTAGTTCATATTCATTAAGTGCTTTCAGTGAACTTGTTTCACTGATCAGAGCTGTCTTTTCTGACCTACACAACACCTCTTGTGCAGCAGGAATTGAATTTGCAGCAAATGTTTAACCCACTAACGACGGATATCCCACATATGAGACACCCGAGAAAATAAACATTGTCGGGCGTCCTGCCAGTGTGACGCTGTATTGGGGCTTGCGCTCAGACGTAGCAGCAGGCTGCGCCCAGCGGGCGGGGCTAGCCCGGACTCTGATTTTGTAGCCTCCTGGAATCTTTTATTTTCGGCTTCAAAATACACCGGCATTAATGGGTTAAAGAGTAAAGACATATATTCCTCCTACTTTGATTATTTACTTGTGTATTCGTACTTGCAATGGGTATCTATAACAGTGCAACCCACCATAAGATAGTAAAAACCATCTAGGATATCATATTCTTAACCCACTCACGCCGGGTACATTTTGTAGCCAAAATTAAAAAAATCCTGGCAGCTACAAAATAGCTTCCCCGTATTCTCCGAGACAGCATCGCACTGGCGGGCAGCCCGATATTGTTTATTTTTTCCCTGTGTCTCATATATGTGACACCCGGGACGAAAGGGTTAAATACTGTGTGCCAGTCAAGAAAATAACTAATACAGTAAAACTGTTAGTCATCAGCCTCGACCATTCCCATTACGTTGAAGGATTGCGTGTTGTTTTGCAGCATTTTTTGCTTTTGATCATGATCTTTGCTTTCTGAAGCTGGTTCTGAAATACTAATCAGAGACAGACTGGTTATATATTATTTTGTATTATATAGGCATTTAGGATTTAAATATATGCTTGAAAGATATTAGCACAACAGATTGTAGTCTTTAGCCAAGAAAAACTAGAAATGCCCTTCAGTTACATGACAAATGTTTTTTTTTTTTTTTTTTTTTTTTTTTTTTTTTTTTTTTTTAGCTGTTTCTAAGATAGAGGGATAAGTTACTGACTCTATACAGTTAACCCAATAACGACGGGTGTCTCACATATGAGACACCCGAAAAAATATACATTGCCGGGCATCCCACCAGTGTGACGCTGTATCGGGGTTCGGTTCTATGATGCAGTATTGGGCCGCAGTCGGCGGGGGGACAGACTCCAGGGAAGCTGCGACCGCCGATTTTGTAGCCGCCTGGAATCTTTTATTTTCTTCTTCAAAATATACCAGCGTTAATGGGTTAAGAGAAAGTCATGTGCACTTTAAATTAACAGAATAAATAGGCGCTGAGCTATAATATCTTTTACATGTCAGAGGAAATGTCCATCTTTTGTTAACCTTGAAAAGATATGCATATCTTGAGTATATTCTATTTTATTGTATTTAAGGCATTGCATGATATTTTCCTCCTTCCAAGGCGTTAAGGGGACCGTCCCTGGCGGTCGGGGGAGGCGAGTCGGAGATTTTGGGTCGGAGTGGTCGAAAATGAGTTATGGTCAGTTTCATATTCGTAAATGAGAGTAGAATCATCCATGTGAATATAAACTTCCACGGCGAAAATTTTGGACAGCGTGCGAGGCCACAACCCCAAGTCCCACTGCCGCACTCTCGCTTCACAGGAGCTAATATGATACATTATATTTTGACATTACCTATTGAAATGGATCACAGGAAGATAGAAGTGTCTTATTATAACAGTTTTATACCAAAATGAAAGATTTATGATATGAAAGACGAAGAAAAATAAAAAATAATTATGCGACTTTTCAAATTTCTTTCCCATAAAATATAGTAGATATGATTCGATGTCGACAAATTCATCATAAAAGTATGTTTAGGGTTCGTTGATAATACATGAGCAGTTACAAGTTTGTATCTCCAAAAATAAACTCGCAACAAATAGATATTCACACTTACTGGAGGCCCGTGCGTGTTCAAGGCCGTCTCGCAGGGACCCACGCGACAATGCTCCAAGCGTTGCCATCGCTTTAGACTTTTCTGATTGCAATAGTTTTACATATGCGCTTTCATTTGAAACTAATTAATCAATTAAACATCAGTGTCATTATAAATCCATTTACGAAAAAAAATAAATGTAAAGAAAGAGTATGATATAATTTATTCGTGTAAACTCGTAAAATCGGCCTGTAAATATCTGATACCTATTGTTACATCACAAGAACTAAAAAGTATTTGCGCATATACGCATATGCATGTGCACGACCATGTAACTTTACAGTAATTTACATGCGTATACACATGTAAACGAATGTATACACAAGGAAACAGCAATAATAGAGGTATAAAACACGAAACAACCGATTTTACATAACGGTGATATTGTCTTGGGTCTGGATTTGCCCCTTTTCACGGGAGTCATTTGTTTGTTTCTATAACTTAGAGACTAGTGATCATATATTTACCTAACAAAGTGTGTTTGAAAGTGGAATAAGAGTAGTTTCTACAGTAATGAAATGGTAAAGATCCATAAATAAAAAAAAAAAAAAAAAATGATCTTCAAATATCCAACTTTTTGTTTGTTTGTTTTTCTATGTTTCTTTTTTTCGAGCTACGGTTGATTCCTTGTCCCAGAGTTTTTATCTGATTAAAATTTTGGATATATCTTTGGAAGCCTTGTGGAAATGCGCAGACATCTACGTCACAATTTTATTGAAATGTTGCTTAATTTTTTTATACAAATTTTTGAAAATCGAAAAAAAGACTAAAAAAATTATTTTTTATATTTTTTTTCTGAGGAAACTAAATCGAATTTCCAAACAAACGCGACGTAGATGTCTTAGGAATTCATTGATGTTCATTCACATTTTTTTTCATGACACAATTCATAATCCTCTGGGACAAGGAACCTTCTGCACAGACACATTTAAAAAAAAAAATTAAAAAAATGTTTTTTGCAGGGGGCAATGCCCCCCAGGTAGGAACCCCAACAAATTTGCCATCAAAAGATGCGGAATGTGAAAATACATAAAATATCAAAAATCAAGAAAATCCATAAGACCATTTATTTTTTAGAAACATTTACCAATATGACCCCCCACCCCCATAATTGGCCATGCCCCTTTTAGGGACGGTCCCCATAACCCAGTCATACTGAATCATGTGTTTGTTGTTGCACTTAGTCAGCCCCTCAAGTGAAAAATTAGAGGTATGGAAAATGTTAACCCCGTGGATCCTAATGACGTTGCGATCATGTCAAGGAAAAACTTGGAAACTTGGGCAGCTACACGGATGACTTGAACAAACCATCAAGAGTGAAGGCCAGGGTGACGGAAAAGACTCGCCATGAGTGCACAAACCTCTTGCAGTATGATTTGACTCATTTGGCGCTTAAAAGGGGACTTTAGCATTATTCCCATCAATAAAGAATGTGGAATGTAACGTGCGTAAGCAGTGATTGAAAGAGCACCGACTCCAGGGAAGACGCCATTTCCATGCTGCGCACTGTATTCCTGGCCCCTGTGACTGGTGGTGCAGGTTGTATTACATAAAATTAAAAAAAAAAAAAAAATGAGATACATGACACAAATAACCAAATGTTCCATATATTTTTTTCTTGCACTGAGCTATTTACTACATAGAGAGATAATATTGAAAATAAGTAATTACCATCTGGATAAAGCAAATCAAAAGACAAAAATGGGCATTGGAAAATGTCGATAAAGTTTTAAAAGTTTTCATAAAATAACTTCTCAAAGGGGAGGCACAGAGTCT
>NW_020870839.1:517444-519944 GCF_003789085.1 Penaeus vannamei
GTCTGTTTATTCAGATTTAGAAACTCGAATATTGATGTTTGATATTTACCTCCTAAATGCTTTATTAGCTGGCGGATGTTAGTTACATGTACCCATATTGAAGATTTACAGCAGAGTAAGGCTGCTTGTTTTTGCTTTACTGTCTCTCCCCTGCTCATTAGAAAAATTATGTTTATGCTGATGCGAATGGTGTAATGCGGCATGTCACAGCTAATGAGACCAAAGTGACACCTTTTCTGTGTATTTATGAAAATCAGCGACAGTAGTTTGGCGATGCAGCAGCATGGGAAGTGAGACTTTTGGTTCTGTGTTGTGACACTTGCCATTCTGTGCCTTGAGTAAGTGTAGCCTTTCAACACTGCTCTTCGTCTGTGTAAGTCCGTTGACTAGTGTAATTTTGGTGATCCTGTACAAGCATTCATGCTTGAATAGCAAAACAGACCTGAATAGCAAAACAGAACCAGGACGTGTGCCAAGTTCACCTCAAGAGAGAGGTTTGAAGAGAAAAAGACTTGGAAAAGACTTGTCAAAGGTGGCAGGAATATCAGGCACAATGACCATATTGGATATGAGTGACGAGGAGGAAGAGATTCCACGCGAGTGGCTGGGAGAGGTGGATATGTCCGATTTTGTGATCTTGGAGGAAATCGCTGATGACAGGTATGGATGGTGAAGTGGAATCAAAGAGTGAAAAGAAAATCATTGATTGTTTCAGTTTTCTTTCTTTCATTATCTTTTTCTATTTTGTTGGCTGTGAGAGGTCATTTTGATATTTGTCTTCAGCTGTATCCTCTCCTGCTTTTTGCTTCTGTTTTCCCCATTTCTGCAACAGATTTGCTGTATTTGTTTAACCTGTTGGATCTGGTTGCGTCACGAGGATCACGGTGCCGAAAATACGGGCAGTGGGTTTCCTAAGTAGCCAACATCCTGGGCATGCAGTGCATAGGCCGGGTGTGCGCAAACACCCATGAGCGGTGACAAAACTCTGTACCTCCCGTTTTTTAGCCTTTTAGCTATTTTCCAATGTCCATAATTATATTTTGATTTGCTTGATGCTGATGGTAATACCTTATTTTCCTTGCACAGACTCCATATCATCTCTATGTAGTAAATAACTTGGTGCAAGAAAATAAAAGATATGGAAAGTTTGGTCATGCGTGTCATATACCTTCTTTTTTTTTCTTCTTTTTTTTTCTTTTTCTTTTTTTTCTTTTTGTAATTCTCAACTTTCCATAATATAACCTGTGCCGCCACTCACAGCGGCCAGGAATAAGTTGCCCTGCATGGAAATGGCGTACTCCCTGGAGACGGCACTCTTCCAGTCATGACTTATGTATGTTACATCCCACATTTGTTTAGCGATAGGAATAATGCTAATGACCCCTCCTAATCGCCAAATGAATCAAATCACACCCTAAGAAGTTTGTGCACTCTCGATGAGCCTTTCCCGTCACCCTGGCCTGAAGGCCTGAGTGATGGACAAGTTGGCATCATCTGGCCTGCGAGCATCTTGCCTCATGACGGTATGTTAACATCACCTGGCCCTTGACCAAGGTTTTTCCATGACGGGACCACAACGTCATCCAGATCCTAGGGGTTAATTTCTGTATCATAGTCCCTTTTTTATTATCTTTTCTTTTGTGATGATTGTCTTTTGTTACTGTTCTTGAATTTTTGTTTATCGAAATATTCATAAAAATACATTTGCAAATGGTTCTGAATGTTGTTGAGATTATCACAATTTTTTCCTATAATTCAGTCTCCGCTATGTTTGTAGTAATGAAACCAAGATCACACTAGTATTCTCTGTCCTGGGATCCCTAGACAGCCTTGCCAAAGTCAGGTCAGCTGAAACTGAAGCCGATCTTACTTCGGAGAGGCTGTCCAGGGACCTCAGGACTGAGAAGACTAGTATGACCTTAGCTTTAGGAATATCTTGTATTCACTGTGTATGTGTGTACTCATAGTAGAGGGATATTAAAGACAGATATTTTCTCTCACAAGATGATACTGATGATAAGATTTGATACCTACAGACTTATATTTGATTTTCATGTATGAATCCTCTGTTTTCACTCACTTTTTAATTAATGGAATATTGGAGCATTAAAAAGATGTATAGAAATTACTGTCAGCAAGGTCTCCATTTTGTGAACAGTTTTTAGCTTGTTTAGCTATGGAATTAGCAACAATTAATTGAAGTTGAGTGGGTGGAGGGGAGGCATCTGCAGGACTGGGTATACATGTACTGAGTGAAAATATGCTTCTGGGTAAGAAAAGTGACAGAATGTATTGTGAAAAGAGGAAGAGAAGAAAATAAATACCGGTTTGTCATAGGCCAGTGTCCCGAGAAAGCTTTGTATCTTGTACCTTGTATGCAATTTTTGGTCGTTAAACAAGGGAAAATGAGTAAAGACATTGGCTAATCCCATTTTTATTCAGCTAAAATATATTTCTAGTGTCTCTCATATTGTCACTAAGGTTTCCTGTGCTTTTCCTG
>NW_020870839.1:532444-539944 GCF_003789085.1 Penaeus vannamei
CATGACAGCAAGTTCTTGTCACCTGGCCTGCTGCCATTTTGTCTGATGACAGTATGTTCACAACACCTGGCCCTTGACCCAGATTTTTCCATAACGGGACCATAACAGCATCCAGATTGTAGATGTTAGATAATAGATTTTATGCATTAGTATACAGTTTGCAGAAAACTCAAAAAGATATGAATAGATTTCTATGTTTTTTTTAATTACCAGAGGTGTGTCTTAGCTTAACTTTGATTCCAATAAATTTTGGTGGTGATCCTGATTGTGATCCAGATCCAGGAATTTTTTGAACAATTGCATCAGTTACCCCTATTGCTTTGCCTCTGCCAAGAAGGTTATGTTTACAGATGTCACCAGTGTACTTGACAAAGGTGATTTAAATATAATTCTTCAAGTATGAATATTTTTATCGCATCAGTGACCCTATTGCCTGTTTGCTTCTATTTTTAAAATATTTTTGCCAAGTACAATATTCCATAACACACTGAACTGCCACATGGAAATAGTGTCCTCGCTTAAGCTGGCACCCTCATTTACCCATGGAAATAATGCAGAAGCTTATTTCTAAATGTCCATTGAGTCTAATCTCCTTCCAAGAGCTTTTTGCACTCACCAAGAATATTGCCTGACATGATATTCCCATCACCTTGACCCAAAAAAATTTCTGACACATTCCCGTTACCTGCCACTCAGCCAAATCTTTTTATGGCTATATTCCCTGGCACCCAGATCCAGCAAAGCATACAGCATTGATGATGATTCATTACTTCGCATTCAGCTTGTTGGATGACGTGCTATTACCATGTACACCCCAGAGTCTGGTGTCCAAGACAAGTTTTTCAGCTTGACCATTTCAGCTGCCTCTTTTTCAGCTAATTTAACCTTGCTTTATTCTTTTTTTTATAGGTTCTTTTGCATGAGTAGATATAAAACATGTAGTATATAAAGCAAAGGCACTGGTATGATAAATTATCAGATGTTTACCTTAGAGTTGGTTGCATTGAGGATAATGAAAGCCTTAGAGGATTCTGAATGCAGACTAGGCTAGTTGTCTTGCTTAGTAAGATGAAGAGTTACAAAAGCAGCATTATCATCTTGCTGATTGATTCATAATTACTGACACACTCCAGCTGGTAGACTTTGTTGGCATTCCTCCTTTTTTTCCTTTTTTTCCTGTTCCATTGTTAGTGTCCATCTTGTAGACTGTCAAGACTTATATTTACAGGTGAATTGGATTATTGTTCATGAAAACTCATTACGCTCATCATGGCTGAGATTTTGCTAAACTCTGAAGTTTTTTGCTTATTGCTTTTTCTCATTGTGTATATATATCCAGTCAGATTTTATCTGGTCTTGCATATTTTCCTCCTTTCACTCTCCTTCCCTTCTCCCTCCTCCTCCCTACTTGAGTGCTCCCTTGCTCCCTTTCATCACTACAAAGTATTTCCCATTCTCTGATTAGTCAGTCACATGAACAAAAGCATGAATAAGAAATAAGATAAAAGGGTTGATAATATTCCCCTCAGTTTGCCTCCCCTCCCCCTCACTTCCCCAAAAGAGTCAATAGAAAAAAAAAAAATTAATGAATAAAGATATGAACAGAAGAGGTTGAGAACCGCTGCTGAAGAAAGGACAAGTAGCCCTCCCTTAGCAGTGAAGTTCTCTCATATTCACAGGTCGGTCCACTCAAGCTCCCCGATGTCGAACCGGAGGCGGCACATTGGCACTAGAGACAATCCCGAGCCCTCCAAGTGCCTGGGGGTATTCGGCCTGAGTGTGCATACCACGGAAAGACAGCTGTACACCATCTTTGACAAGTTTGGCCCTCTGGAGAAAGTACAAGTAGTCCTGGACTCGAAAGTGAGTATATGTATCTTTTCTTAATATTTATATATGCTTATATTTAAATTTTATTTTTATTATTAGTTTTTTTATTATTTATTTATTTTAGGTGGGGTTTCTGTTTCTTGAGGGATGAAAAGGCAGGAGAGCAGAAATAGAAATGTAGCTGGGGAATATGTTCATGATATAATATGTTGGTACATTGTGGTTAAGAAAATAGGTACTTTTTGATTTTGGTTGTTAGTGTGTAGTTTTGCCTCTGTACATCCATTTTCCTATCCATCTTTTCATCCAACCATCTTACCTTTCATCCAGCCATTCACTTATCCATCCATCTTTTGATACGTGTGTGTGTTGCTATATGTACATGCCAGAAGATCAGGAATGTGTATGTAGGTGTCTGTACATGTGTGTCTGTGAATGTATGCTTGTGTGGATCATCTCCTGACAGTCCTTTATTTCAGACGGGGAAGTCGAGAGGCTTTGCGTTTGTGTACTTTGAGTCACTTAAGGATGCCTCAGAAGCCAAAAATGAGTGTTCCGGGATGGAGATTGATGGCCGGAGGATCAGAGTTGATTATTCCATTACCAAGCGGCCACACACTCCAACTCCGGGAATATACATGGGTAGACCCACATCGTAAGTATGATGGCTCTTTTATTGATGTGAGGATTCTTTCGAGCTTGTTTTACCATCATTGTTGAGTAAAGGACAGTGCTTAGATTAATGTGAGATATTATGATCAAGAAAGCAAATATAAATGTACTGCTAGTTTTTTTTATAGAATCAGATAAAGATATATCCAATATGATTTTAGTTCATTTAGTGAAATATTACTGTTATTGATTTCCTAGACACAAAATATCATGCATGGGAATTAGAATACATTCTAGCTACTTATAAGGAAAAGCTGACCATCTATTCCTCTTAAGATTATCTTGATATCCCAGGAATTCCCTGTCATTCTGCCAGTTAAGGTGTTTTGACTGACCACTGCGACATCCCAGCACAAGCTGTGGAGGTCCCTCTCACATCTGCCTAGAGTGGTCCCCTTTTTTTTTAAATGTGTTAATCTTTGACCCTCTCAGAAGTCCTTTAGAACCAGCCTTTTTGCTTTACTCAGTATCCCTTGCTTTGTGCTTTAGTGTGACACTAGTTTGTTCAAGAGGTATCTTAGGACTTGAAAATATGGTGTATTCTAGCATTTCATCTACCCTCCACCTATACCTACTTGCTTTTTATATTACTCATTATATACCATTAAATGGTATTTCCTGATATTTTGTCCCCTGTTCTGTGTGCTAGCATTGTAAATATTTTGTTTTTAATCAGTTATTAATTGATGATGATGGTTATAGTTCTTTCCTTCCCACTCCTCCCTCTATGGAAATAATGCATGTACGGTTTGGAAGTTTTGCTCATGACTAGTACTTTATTATTGTTTTGCTAAAATTATGCAAGATATAACTTTTGAAGGACATTTTCTCACCCCCCCCACCCCCCCTTGTATGTTAATCCAAGGAATAATAGATGAAAAGAATTGTGTGCGTTTTCTCTTATCCAAAGGATGTAGCTAGCATAGGCTCAGTCTTTTAACCAACCAATTGCCTGCATAATTTTAACTGCCATTCACGCCATCCTTGCCTCTGTCCTGACCCCTCTCTCACTTATACCTGCATACCTAGGATCAGCCTCCCAGTATTCCAATAGGTTTCTTCCTTACCCTTATCTCTTCACCACCCATATTCATCCCCATTCAAAACAGGCTTCTAATGTTTTTTTTTTTCTCTCTCCTCTTTCCAACCGATCCTACACCTCCTCCTCCCTCAAACTCCCCTTCCGCTCCTTCCTTGATGCTGCTGCTGCCACCTCCTCCCCCTCCCATGACCTCCTCGGGCTACAGTCGCGGTGGCTACGACCGGGGCTACGGCCGAGGAGGCCACCGCGGAGACAGGTACCGTTCCCCGTCACCCCGTTACCGGCCTCGCTCCAGCGGTGGTCGCCGCGACTATTACGATCGTGGGTATGTACTCGGCCAGGGCGTTACCGCACAACTCAAGCCACCACAAGATATAATAGTTCATGTGGAGGCAAGCTAGTTAAAGCAAGTTTACAGAAGCTTCTTAAGTAGGCCAAGGGGCTGAAGATGATCAACTCCCAAGTTAATGGTGAAGGTGGTAAAGAATTGATGGATTGATGGAAAGGATTCACGGTTTGTTCAGAGCAACCCTCCAAAGGCAATTGACAAGTGCAGATGAAAAAACAGTAAAATTGTGAGGAAAAACCTGTGAACTGAAGATTTCTAAGAGATTTGAGGTAAGAAGGAGAGCAAAAACAGAGATTGAATTGAGATGCCTAATCCTTTCTTGATTTGTTGCTAGACTTTTATGATATATTTACAAAAGACAAACAAACAAACATACAAAAAGATTAAGGAAGAGGAGGAGAGAATAAATTTAAAAATAGAAGATGTTTAGCATGCCTTTTTTATTATTTTTTTATTTTTAATTTTTTCCTTTTTTTGTGATTTATTTATAGTTACAACGTACATTTCATTCAGTTCCCAACCTCCACCTTAAAAAAAAAAGATAAATGAAAGAATATTTTTTATTGTTATATATATTTTTTTCTTGTTTTTTTAGATTGCTATTTTACATGGGCTTCACTGTACCCCAGCTTGTTTGCAACATGTATACATTTTTTTCTTTACTCTTTTATCTACCTTATTTTTCCTACTACTTCTTCTGAAAGGAATCTTCAGTCATCAAAATTTGCAAGGTGTTTCACACAAGTGGAGAAAGGAATATCCTTCGTATGATAACCAGTTCTACCTCATTATGGATGTTGTTATCATTTCATTATCATTATTATGATTATTATTGTTATTGTTATTGATTATAGTATTGATATTTGATTTTACTTAATGTTATATATTTTTTTTTTATCTTTATTTTTTTACTTTCTCATTAGCATACTTTTGTACAGGAAAGTGATAATTCAAGATTTCATGCAGATTATGATTACTACCATTATTATTTCTTGAAAGCTATTTACATATAAAACTATTTGTTTATTCATTTATTTATTTTATTTATTCATTTACTTCAGTTTCACGTCTACATATGTTGATGTTTTTTTTTTTTCTCCCGTTTTTCTTCAAAGAGAAATAAGTTAAAAAGGATTCGAGCAGGATTCCCCCTTTTTATTGTTACTACAGCTTCACTATTTTATACGATCGTAATTATTAATGTTATTGTGGTTATTTTTTTTCATTATTGTTATAACATGTTATTATTTATTATATTATTGTTATTATTATTGCTGTTATCATTATCATTATTATTCTTTTGTTGTTGTTTTTATGATTGTTATTGTTTTCATACATTCTGAACTTGGTCAGTTACTTGAGGAGTGGCTTTGAGACTTCTTATAGCTATTTGAGTGATTTTTTAATTTTGAGTGTGTAAGTGTGTGTGCTTCTTTTAAAGAGGGGAAAAAAAGTATAAAAGTTTCTTTAAAATGCATAAAGTTTTATTGTGGATTTCGTTTGTGTTTTATCAGTAAACGAATGTAAAATAAAATAAGTTTTATAAAAATGTCTAGAGTAAGTATTCCAATTTACAGTAAGTATGCGTATTTTGTCATTTCGGTGTAAGTATTTGTAGGCACTGCAAAAATAAACAAACATACAAATAAACAAACAAACAAACATCTTTGTCAGTTCTTATGGGAAGTTTGGTCATATACTTCATAGCTTTAACTCAACAATTTTCCTCTTGGTTTTCCTATATTTTTTTTTTCGTATGTGTGTTAGTATATGTTTATATGTGTGATATTTAGTGTATATATGATAGTGTGCATATATGTTTGCGTTTGTGTGCACGTACAGGTTGTGTGCGCGTGTGCGTGTGTGTGTGCACGCTCGTGTTTGTGTGTGTGTGCGTGCGTGTGTGTGCGCGCGCATGCGTGTGTGTGTGCGTATGTGTATGTGTATTTGTGCATGCCTGTTTGTGGATGTGCTTGCGTGTGTGCGCATGTAAAGTAAGTAGTGCACATGTCTTTTTAATGATTTTTATTTATTTTTTTCTTTCTCTTGGCTTTCCATCTTGCATCAACCTTTCCCTCTGTACAGCCTTTGAAAGTTTTGCCACTTTTCCTAAAATTTTCTTTCATTGTACTCACTCTGTTCCACTCCAAAGCCCTGGATACTTTTCCTCCAGATGTATTGTACATGTCTCACTCTTCTTCCCCTAATTTAGTAGCACTTTACTTCTGCAAAAAAACTCTCATTTTACACCCAAGTACAAATGCTGTCTTTGGATTTGGCATATTCAACAGTTTCTTAGAATGTATTTTTGATCTTCCTTTACTTTATAGCACATCATTTTGAGTACGTTTTGTTGCATATTTTCTGTGTGTTTTAGCGTGCCAAGTTTCTTTTGACCCACTGTCCAGTTGATGCCATGGCTCTCATCATTGTAGATATCTACTTATTTCTGTGTATCTCTCTTCCTCTTCCTCCTTATTTGAACTTTTCTTCTAGTCCACTTTCCCTTTTACTTCTCCTTGCCTTCCTTTTTCCATCACCACCTCTTCCTTCTCTTCCTCCATCAACAGCACTACCTCTCTGCCTTAGCTTTTCTTCCCAGTTGACTTCTTGAACGCTTCCTCGTCTGCTAACAACCTTCTGCCACACACTTTTTCATTTTGTATGCGTTACAGTGTGATTTACAGAGTTCTTGGTGTTGCAAATGTATTGAAACTGGTAAGTATGTCTTAAATGGAAGTGCAAGAATTACTGGTATGTAATTTTTAATTAAATTTTTCTCCCTCTTGTTTGGGTAAGCTTTTCTACTAATTTATTAGATTAAACTGCATCCTTATTTAAAAATCTACTTTATGGCTGTGGGATAACAATGGCATAATTGAAGGCATTCAGTGTAAATAGATACATTGTGGGGAAGGAACTCCGAAACTCCTAAAACTCCCGTCCCGAAGGAGTGTCCTAGGCATATTGCCCTTGATCCTGTTCCTGACACAGGGCTTTCAATGTCCACTTGACAGTGCCTTGCCAGTCCTTGCCATTATCTCCTCTTTCTCTTCAGCCACGTCTGCCTCCTTTTTGTCTACCAGTGCCTGTTTCTTTTTGCCCTCTGCTTCTTTCTCTGGTGCCCCTGTCTTAGGTCATATCCCTCCCCCCCCCCTACACACACACACAAAAACCACGTCCCTCCCCCTCTCCCTCTCCTCCCTCTCTCCCCTCTCCCTCCCTCTCTCCCTCTCCCTCCCTCTCCCTCTCCCTCCCCCTCTCCCTCTCTCCCCTCTCCCTCTCCCTCCCTCTCCTCTCCTCTCCCTCCCTCCTCTCTCCCTCTCCCTCCCCTCTCTCTCCCTCCCTCCCTCTCTCCCTCTCTCCCTCTCTCCCTCTCCTCCCTCTCTCCATCTCCTCTCTCCCTCTCCCTCTCCCTCTCTCTCCCTCTCTCTCTCTCCCTCTGTCTCTCCCTCTCTCCCTCCCTCCCTCTCTCCCTCCTCCCTCTCTCTCCTCTCTCTCTCTCTCTCTCTCTCTCTCTCTCTCTCTCCTCTCTCTCTCTCTCTCTCTCCTCTCTCTCTCTCTCTCTCTCTCTCTCTCTCTCTCTCTCTCTCTCTCTCTCTCTCTC
>NW_020870839.1:542444-557444 GCF_003789085.1 Penaeus vannamei
CTCCATTAGAATCTGTTGGATTAAATTGATACTAATATTATTTATTATGATGTTGCTCGCCAGCTTTCACGTCATCCTGCCATCCCACTGTGTTAGACGAGTTTTCTGAAATTCCAAAAAGACCAAAAACAATGGTTGATTTTTAAATTGCTTAACATTTGTAGTGTGATCCAAGTTGTGTTTATCCCATGCACACTGGGTGAGGTCTTATTGCATCAGGCTAATAATACCCAGTCGGTAGGTTATGCCTTCTCACGAGCCCATTTTCATTGTGGCTGGGAGGATGGCTCATGAGCCTGACGATGAGCCAGGCAAAAGGCCTAGGGGTTAAGAAGCATAGTAATGCACCTCAGCCTCTCAGAACTTCACCAGAAGATTTACATTGTGAATTAATTAAGTAGGTTAGAATTACGTGCAAGGAGTTTGTGATGATTTTTGAAAATCCTAGGTATATGCATTTTGCCAGTTATTCAGAGATTTATGTATTTTTTTATTCATTTATATATTTTTCCATTACAAATCTTCTCATTGCTTCTTTTCATTTACAAAAAAAAAAGAAAGTACAATGAACTCTGTGAAAGGTTTACACCATAGGTTTTTTTCCCTCTTTTTTTTCCTGATATTTCAAGTAGATTTCTGGAATTAGGTGGTGTTGGATATTTAAAAGGTTTCTCTATAATTGCAAGTTGATATTATATTCATTTGGTTCACATCAAGTTTTCACTTCATTGCTATTTTTTATGTTTTATTTCCCTTTATTTGTCTTTCACTAAAATAAGACACCTGACACCAGCAAGAAAGGGATGAAAAAACGTGTGCGTGTGTGTGTGTGTGTGTGTGTGTGTGTGTGTGCATGTGTGTTTGCATGCACATGTGTGTGTGTTTGTTCATGAATATTTTTTAATGTATTAATTTATGTTTCATTTTTCTATCACTTTTTTTTCTCATTTACTCACACAACTTGTTTCTCTAAACCAGGCACCCATCTCAGATACATTCACAGATTAAAAGAGGAGGAAAAAAAGAAGAAAATGCTTGCCACATCTTTTTGAAGAGGAAAAAGTTGGCCTTTTGGGCTTGCATTGTTACATTTTATTTATTTACCTTTTTGTTTATTTATTTATGTATTGATTTATAGGTCTGTAAATGACCAAGAGAAAAAACATTGTCACAGATGACTTTAGAGACAAATTTAATTGTTAATCGCATTTGGAGGACCCATTGTGCAGCTCCTGGAAAACTGTTAAAAGATATAAATAATAATTTGCTTTGTCTGCATTTCCCACCAAAAAAAATGTACAGTTTACAGTGATGATGTAAATTTTTTATGCTGTCTTTTATTAGTTACTCACTCATTATTTTTTTACAAAGTTATTATTATTTCTTAATGAATCCATCATTGTGCTCCCCTTCGTCTTAGAATTTTTTTGTCAGGAATATGTCATCTTAGAAAAAAGAAAAGAAAAAAAAAATAAAAAAAGATATTTATTAAAGATGTATACATTATTTTTTTCTTATTTCACGTTTGCAAACCCACCTATATTTTCTTAGGCATGTAACAGCAAGCACATGCTCCGCTCTTCCAGGTATGACCGGGGGGACAGGAGCTACGACAGAGGCTACGACCGCTATGACAGGCCTCAATACCATGACCGCTATGATAGATACGACCGTGCTTACGATAAGTACGATCGCTACGATAGGTCCAGATCTCGCTCCTATTCTCCACGTAAGTCACCACACCAAGTATTTTGTTTGGGAAGGGTATCATTAATCCTCTCTCGTTGGTCCCCATGCTATCTGGGGTAGGTGTGTGATTTGGGATGTTCATTGGATCGTTGAACTTTATCTCAGCTTTTTTTTTTTTTTTTTTTTAATAAGTTAAACTATGCTTCAAAAAAGAAAAAAAATGTAATGTTTACTGCAGGTTTCTACAGTAAGTTGTGATTTTATTGTGTTATTTATTGATGGTTCCACAAGTAACTAGATGTATTGACCTAGCCTGGTTTCACCTTTCCTTGTGTCCATGTTTTTTTTTTTTAAATAATAATAATGCCATCAATATTAATGTTATTGATATCATTGGTATTGTAATGATTATTTGCACTACTAACAGGAATATAAGATAAAAGAAAATATTTCTGAAAATCAAGGAGAAAGATAAACAAGTGAGATAGGTAGTACTAGTAATCAACTCCTTGGTGACGATACGCTGTGGAGCCACCTGTGTTTAAAGACAATCTATAAACTAAACTCGCAATGGACATTTCATGTGTATGCATACCATCCTAGACAAAATTGGGTTAAAGTTAGCATATGTGTATTGTGAGAAAGATTAAACTTTTTGTTCAGATTATTATATTATGTTAATTTATATGGTAGATGTTGAATGTGAAGTATACATTGTACGAGGGATTTTCGTTGGTTGAATCTGGGATTTTTGTGAAATTAACTCTGTTCAAGTAGATTTTGAACTTGAGGTTCTAGATTTCTTCTTCTTCTTCTTTCTTCTTTCTCTTTCTTTCTTTCTTTTAGATTAAAAACAAGAATAAATACAAGTGTTTTTTCTTCGTTGTCTTTCTTTTTTTCTTTCTCTCTTTTCGAATAAAAAGAATAGATATAAGTGATTGTCATGTGAAATGATGTCTGTAAGAATTGATACAGGAACACAAAACTACTTGTTTGGAGTCTGATGAAATTTTTAGTCTTTTGTATATTTTAGTTTTGACATTTTTCCTGTGATAATGTTAGTTTGTTAGTCTTGTGTATAAGCTAAGAAATTCATTGGTATTTTCTGTTTTTTGTCTTATTTTCTATTTTCTTTTTCATTTTGTCTTTCAGGAAGATACAAGTATTGATGATTGTACACCAGACAAAACTGCAAGATTACTACAGAAAGGTTGTAGATGCTCCATACTTGACGGTGCTGTGCAGACGGCTGGCTCCAGAGAACATTTCGACCGTTATACAGTTACAAATTCTCAGTCTCATTTGTCATGCTAGTTATCAAAATATTTTAAGATAAGCTGTAGATAACGAGGTCTAAGAAAGTAAAACACTTTTTTTTTCTATTTTTCTCTTTTTCTGTCTTTTCTTTTAGGTAATGTACTCTCCTCCACCCATCTCCCCTTAACCTTCTTCCTGAGTCAAGCACGCGTGTTGAAATTTTTATCAGTCAGTTAGTTGTCTGTATGTGGTTCACTTGTAGCATGGCTGATGTTTTGTGTCCAAAAAGTGGTGAGGATTCAGGAATTTCTGTGCTAATTGTGTGTGGACTGACTTCAGAAACAAACAAATAAACAAACAAATGGAAATGGGGAGGGGGGGGGATGATTCGTGTATGTAAAAGACATTTTTGAAGTGTTTGAGGCATAGCAGCATCTGTGGAGTATGGGTGTGTGGATGACCTGGTGGTTCAATGCAACTTTGGCGGATATCTTTTCTTTTCCTTTTCTCTCGCTCTCTCTCCACTTTTCACTATTTCCATGAAAAGAAAAAAAAAACAAACATTGGAAGTGTGAGTGTATTGATTGATAGTCGCACGGTGACCTTGCACAGATATTTTTTTATTTTTATTATCAATATTATTATCATAATTATTATTTCTTTGTTTTTATCACTTCCCTTACAAAGAAAATTAGTGATAAGATATATGCAACTGAATCTCCAACAAGTTGCAGTTACGAGAAGGAAATCTCTGTGTGTAGCTTCAAATTATTGATATTTTACTCTGCTGTCACTCGAACACCTTCTCACCCTTTTTTTTTTTTTGTACTTTAATAAAGAATCCCCCTAAGCTTGAAAGGACTTCTTTGTTTTCCGTTTTAACTTCATGATGATGGTTACTAGAATTTTTGAGCGTTTTATTCTGTTCTCTCTTCATTCAGAAGGTATATTTTAAGTTCTCACTTAAGTTTCGTGTATTTGCCACATGATGAGTATGTGATATGTGTATTTTTTTCTTACCTTTTTTCTGGGATTTTTATGTTCCATTGAAATAAAAACAAAGATATTGATACTTTGTAGGGAGAAAGAAGAGGGATGTAAAAAGCTTTCTTTACCTGTGTCATTTTCAAAAGAAAATTGCTGCGATATGTTTTGTGTTTCAATAAACGCACTTGAATATCATCAACTCGTTGGTAGATTTTTGGCTCCAATGTACATGATGTGAGATATGACTACAGTGTGAAAACCCTCTGTAACAAAGCTCAGGTCATCAAGTTGTCTCCTCCTGGTCCTAGCACTTGCTTTGTTAAGTTAGGGTTTTGTCAAACAATTATGGTCATGCAAAAAAAGAAAAAAAAAGAGAAAAGAAAAGAAAAAAGGAAGAGAGAGAAAGATTCTGAGAGGCTTCCAATGTCTCGTAACAAAGTGAATGAGTTGAAAAGGAAGGTGTTAAGGGACTTAAAAGCACACATCCTTTCTGCTCTAATGGTAAATGCAGACTTCCTCCTCCCTCTCCCTCCCTTCCTTTCTCTTTCTTTTGTCATAACTGTCCATGTCTCTTGTGTAGAGGAACCGATGATAATCAGACTGCAGAAGTGGACAAAAGACCACCAAAAGAGGGCCTTTAACTACAATTACAAAGGTCTATCCATTGGCGTGTCTCGGGTTCCTCATGTGAGGAAGAATCTGTTACCTTTAGTGGGGAACAAGGAGACACGACTGTCTACCCTGCACGCACGATGGAGGTAGAGAGCCTCCTCACTTGGCCAAATGTATGCAGGTTGTCCTCGAAACAAAGATGTTGCTTGCATGGCTTCTTACGTACCTCGAAGTGTGTTGCAGGGTGGAGGAGGAAATGGGGGTTCGTTCAAGGAACTCCTTATAGTGGTTTAAAAGTTTATAAATAAGTGAAGAGAAAAAGCAAATCCTTATTCTCGACTAGTTGTGAGGGCATTTCATGATAGAGGTAACTGTGCTCATGTTGTACAGGTAAAAAAATATTTGCAGGATAGATTTTACATTATTTCATTGTGATTGTGACTTTTGAATAATATGAAATTTTCAGTGTTAATGATTGATTGTAGAATTGTGCAAGCTTCTTTTTTTAAAGAATGTTAATGGTTGGTATTTTCTTTTTTTTACACACTTAATGCCATTGAGGATTACAAGTAGGCAAAATGTGTTGTAAGATAAAAATGAAATAAAATTACCTAGGTCAAATGTAGATGTTCATGGTGACTACTTAAAATAAAAAACAACCAAAAAATAAAAAAGATTTTTACTTGAGTGATGGCATAGATCTCCAGCGGAAGTCATGATTTCTTTCATGATTTTAAAAAGAAAGACTTTCCATTTTCTGTTTGCATGTGTACATTTTTGGTACTTTCTAGGCAGGAACAAAATACTGTGAAATTGAGAAAACAATAAAGAAGTATTCCGTGAAATCAGGTATTATTATTTTTATTTATGCAGTGTTCTTCACTTGAAGGAAGGTTTTCAGTGTTCGATTATGTTTTTTTTTTTTTTATTCTCTATATTTCCAGTGTTCATCATGTTCGTTTTTCCAGTCAAGTCAGAGGGAGTTTTGGGGATGTAGTTTTAAAAATTACTGATTAATTGTACATAAAAAAATCTTTCAAAATATGTAGGTCATTTTATTGTTCCTTTTTTCTCTTGTGAATGTGTGAAAAGACACTAAAATATATACATATATGGAAAAAGGATTAAGAAATATAAAGAGCCATATTTTAAAAATATTTTTGTCTATGGTCAATATTAAAAGATTGAAGTGAGAGCCTTGCCCTTGCTAAATATGCTAATGAAACTGAGGTAGAGGAACGCAAAAACTAAATTCAAAATTTAGATATAAAATTCTTTAGGAAAGAGGTTCAAGGCAATGAAAATAACCTGGATAGTTAAAATGTATATAAAATTCCATATTATTGCAAGCTATTCGGAAAAAAAACACCCAATTTGCTCTGCAAGTGATAATAGTAAATGTACCGATGACATACGATGCAAAAATCCCCTTTTAATTACTATTGCATGCAAGTTTTGAACAAAAAAAAAAAAAGACAACTAAAAAACTACCTTCCAACTATAAAATTTACCTACTGTTGCTTTTTGTAATGCATACATCCTTTTATTTCTAATTATTTCAACTAAATATTTGATGTTGGATGATAAAATCAAGTACAGAAAACAATGATTTAATTTTTCTCTGTCCCACCTCACCGGAAGCCCTTGCTCGTCATGGGGGACGGGGTTGGGAGACAAACAGGCCCACAGACCTCGCATCAAAAAAGACTACCCGGGAGCATCGCCCCAAAGTCTCACCCTATTGCTATATTTTGAATATGCCGCTGATGTCATTTGATGTTGACGCGGCAGATTTTCAATAAATAAACATTCCTTATGCAATATCGTGCAATAATACTTAAGATTTACTGTGTATTACGAGCAAACTACTAATGATATATTAAGTGATAGAAGGGTTCGGATGATACAAGATCTGTTTTATCTACACAAAAAAAGAAAAAAATCTGAATACCCAGTCCTGTTAGGATCCCGGGCAATAAACAAGCAGATACGTTAGGACGACCCGTCGCCTTATTCAAAACCCATTATTTTATTTATTTATTTTTTATTTATTTATTTTTTTTTTTTTTTACACTATCTGTTACTCCCACTTTCCTCTATAACCGTTGGCAATTTTTTTGTAATTCTCAAAACTAGAAATTCACATTCTCTTACTAATGTAGTGAACCACCTGTTCGGTAGTTCAGCGAGTGAGCCGACCTCGACCTGGGGCTGGAAATCTATTCTCACTGTAAATCACAGTTAACGGGATGAACTAAAACACTCGTTGACTTGCCGGGTTTATTGAAATATCACTTAAAAGACTAAAAATGAACAAAAAATAGCACAATAAAAACACGTAAAAAGGCAGAAAGCCACACGTCCACCCGGCTCCGAAAATTGGCGGTAAAAAGGGGCACGTGAAATACCCCCAGAGCTGGTGATTCGTGAGTGGCTGAACGTGAAACATATGGCAAACAAAATCCGCACAAGTAAACATAGTAAAAAAGGGCATAAAAATAAAAATAAATACAGACAATAAAAAATACATAGATAAAAGGCATATTGCTCCTAGCGGAAGGCTTAAATATTAATAAAAAGTAATTAAAATGAGCAGGTGAACTTCAGAGTTCACTACAATCCCTCCCCCCATATGGAAAATGCCTTGCGAGGAACATTACACCTGACACGACCTCGAGACATTCACACACATCACGCTGCGAGAACGACCTGTTTTCTGTTTTCACGGTTACGATCACTATCACTACACTTCACTGCAGTAAAATGCCACAGCGTCCTTCTCGAGGGAGCCTATCCTCTCCAAGATGAGGCATTACATAGGTTCTGATAGGTGAGTAGGGCTCCGGGGTGAGTGGCTGCAGGTGGGCAGTGAGCAAAGTGCAGGGCCTGCTGCTGGAGGTGCCGCGGGACATATACCTGCCTGACAACCCTGTCTGAGAATTCCCGCAGGTGGTACAGGACTCCCTCTACCTCGAAGCTGGAAATGATGGCGGGTGGCCGTCTCTGAGGCAAGGTCTGACGTCCCTCTAACCAGGTAAGAAGGTCTCTGCAGGTGGGGTCTCGTAACTGCTGCTCCCTCATTTGTCTTGGCTCCAGGGTGGGGATGCCATGATCCACTTGGAGCTGCTCAGGCGGGCCAGGCAAGGGGAGCTGCTCCACAGGGCAAGCTTCATCTGGAGGTGTTGGTGTGCCTGCAGGTCGGGAGAGGTGGTCAGGGACGTGATTGCTGGCGCCCTGTTTGTAATAAAGGGTGAAGTCATAGTTCCCCAGCTCGTGTGCATATCGGCTCAGCCTGTTGCTCTTGGTACGCCTGGAGAAGACATGGGTGAGGGGCTGGTGATCTGTCCAGGCGGTGAAATGGCCGTAAATGTAAGGGTCGAACGGCCGGACAGCCTCCACGAGGGCAAGCGCCTCGAGGTCGATGACTGAGTGCCTCGTCTCTGCCTCCTTCAGCACTCTCGACCAGTAAGTGATGGCATGTGGCACACCATCGCTGCTCCGCTGAACGAGGACAACTCCCAGGGTGTGGAGACTTGCGTCGGAGTGGACTTCAAATGGTTCGCCCAAGTTGGGAAGTCGCAAAACAGGAGCTTTCACCAATGCCTCCTTCAGCGTGTCAAACGCCTCTTGTGCAGCTTCCTCCCACTTGAATTTTGCCCCTTTTCTTGTGAGTTGTGTAAGGGGCCTGGTAATGGTTGCAAAATGTGGCGCCTGAAGAAGCCACAGGCACCTAGGAAACGGCGAATGTCCCTTGCTGATCGTGGCCTCTTCATGGCTGCAATGGCTGTTACCTTTTCAGGATTGGGACGGACACCACCTCCACCTACAACGAACCTTAAATGTTTCCCCTGGTGTTTGGCAAAGTCACACTTTTCCAGGTTCAGCTTTATCCCGGCATCTTCTAGGAGATTTAGCGTCTCGCGTAGGTGCTGCATGTGCTCGGCGAAGGACGTGGAAGATATCACGTCGTCGTCGAGGTATGCCAGTGTGTGACGTCCCAATACTGATGATAGCACAACGTTCATTGTTCATTGGAACGTCGTGGGAGCAGCGGAAAGGCCAAATGGTAGGCGCCAAAACTGGAAGAGTCGACTGCCATCAGTAAAGGCAGTCTTCGGGCGATCATTAGGATGGACAGAGATTGCCCAATATGCCGATCTTCCATCAAGGACAGAGAACCAAGATGTCGTCAATCCTAGGCAGAGGGTAGGCATCAGGCGTGGTCACCTTGTTCAGGCCCCGGTAATCCACACAGAAGCGGTGTGTGCCATCTTTCTTGCTCACAAGAACTACTGGAGACAGCCAGGGGCTCGTGGATGGCTTGATCACACCCTGGGCCAACATCTGGTCGCATTCCTTCCTTATAGCATCTTTTGTTGCCTGCGGTATCCTTCACTGCTTTACACAGATGGGAACGTCTGTGGAGGTGCGAATGCAGTGCTGCACCTTTGGGACTGCGCCGACGGTAAACTTGTCACCTGAGAAGAGGTTTGGAAAGCAGCCCAGAACCCCTCTCAGCTGCAGTGTGTTCGAGTGGCAGCTGCTGAATCGCAGATTGGCAGACGCACGACATTCCCCCCTCAGCAGTAGCAACTTCTGCGTCCGTGGACTGAGATGCACTTAATACTGGAGTCTCGGGGAAACACGAAGAATTCGTCGTCCTTGTAGCCAGAGTCGAGGCAGGCGTCGATACTGTCGAAGCCATCGTCAAGGAACTCGCCTTCAGGGAAATCAATTCCTTACTGGTAGTGACTGGCGTCTGATGGCGATGTGCCTGATGTGGGTGAGGGAGGTCGCACTGCATCAGAACCGAGGCAAACTGACACAGCATAGGGTGGGGAGGCACCTTCTGATGGGGTGACTGCCCGCATTCCCGATCTGTTATCATTGACTACTGTTACCTCGTCTGGTTCCACGAATTCGGCATACCCTAACAGAGTGCCTGGCCTTAGTTGCGACTAGGGTGTTTGGAACAGTCAGACGCAAAGTACCACCTTCAATCGCTGCGAGTTGTCCTTTGGCGGTTGTTGAGCGGGAAAACTGGCAGCAAGAAACCTCCCAGACCTCGGTTCGACGACTGCAGCTTCAGCAGCATGTACCGGAGAAATGCACTTTACTGGCTGTGAGTAGGAGGGCTCCGGAAGTCCTCCCTGGACCTCGTGGCAGGCTGGAACTTGGCGAATAGGCAGTGACTTCTCTCCAGTGAAAAAAGATCTTGTATGGCTGACCACCTAACTCCATACTGCTCCATGAGGCATTAAAAGAGAGGCGAACAGGGAACCGTCTTAGAACATCCATCCCTAGGAGGACGTCGCCAGGGAACTGTAGGCCATCGACGATGCAGACCCGATGAGCGAGGCTTAGGCGGGAGTGAATCATGACGGTAAGGTCCGCCTCAGCAGTCACAGCTGTGGGTGGTCCTAATACACCCTGTAGTGCCCTCGAGCTCTCCTGCACACAGATGTCAGACAGGAGTTTGGCAGCTGTCCTCTTCACCATCAACTCTGAGCCAGTATCGACGAAGCACACGAGATGTTTCCCATTAATACTCAGGTGTATTTGTGGTCTCCCTTGTTGTTGTGGCAGGGCGGCTTGGTTGTTGCTCCCTGAAGCGATGACGTGGCCACCAGAGGGCTGGGGCTCTCGCCCTTAACAGCGTTGCTCAAAGGGACACGTGGCTATGAAGTGTCCAGGCTCACCACAACCAAAACATCGCCTTTGGCACGACATTCGGCAGTGTCGTGTCTTCCCTTACGGTGGAACTGGCACCAACGGGGACGGCGAGTATTACCATGGTAAGGAGATGCTCTGAACTGGGTGGGTGCTGCAGGTTGACAAGGTTCGCTCACCTGCTGTGGTTGGAGAGGTGTGGACGCAGGTGTCCTTCGAACCGATGTCATGTGGATAATCCCGGCTCCCCTGGATTACAGCCATCTCCACCGCCTGGTAGAAATCCAGTGGAGACTGCCCTGGTGCCATCCGAGTCTGGGCCAACATCTGAAAGAAATGCTGGCCTGTGCTTGCCCCACGAAACTTCCGCAGCTTTGCCTTGAAATCGGTCCACAGCGTCACACCCTCAAAGAGCGGGCCAAGAAGCGTCTGGGCGTATCCACGCGACCTTCCACGGGCCATCCGGATGAAGGTGTCATCTGTAGCTGGATGTGTCAGAAGCTCGATGCTGGCAATCCAGGATTCCACCTCCCGATTCCGCTGCAGACCCAAGGATGCAGGAGTCTCTCCGTAGAAGAGCGGAATCTCATCACGGCCGCTGGGAAAAGGCGGTGTTGCGACAGGGCCGATTGGTTGGTGGCGGGGGCAAGGTATAGTGGTGCAAGAGGTGTCGGCTGTTGCAGGAAAGGCTGGGATGGAGGCACTTGAGGTAGAGAGGCACCTGTAACTGAGGGCCGTGCAAGGTCTTGCAAATGGGGCGTGGAGACTAGTGCACTGTGTAATCACAGGAGGTCGTGGCGTAGCTGGTGATGCTGCATCGTTCCCACTAGGACGAGCTTGCTGAGAGGCCTGCGGATGCCTGGTGGAACGAACCTGTCTCAAGCTCGGCGATCCGCGAAAAGGCATCCCGTAACAGAGCCGACAGCTCGGCGTGAGACGACATACTTCCTGAAGCCTCCTCCGGACGTCCTGACTGGCCTGTCGCTGATGGTTCAGAGTCGGTGATGAGCAGCAGGGCGGGTGCAGCACAGGTCCCTTCCTGTGGTGACTCCTGTGTTGGAGAAAGGGCACCCGACCCCTTGGCGTGCTTGGACCTCACCATCGAGCGGGCAGTTCGGAGGATCGCCCTCCGGGTTGAGCTGCTGATAGGCTGTAGTCCTGTTCTCGGCGACTTCCGACGGCGAAGGTTGTGTGCCGGCAGGTGACAGAGGCCGGCGTCACAACAGAGTCCCAGCGGAGACACTGTGGAGAGCGTGGCGACGGAGCTACACTCGCGACGCACACAAATGCACACACTCGAGGTCTTGTAGAGGGGTCTGGGCAGCACCTGCGGACAAACAGATGCTAAGAACAAAATTCTCAAAGGCAGCACAGACTATAAAAATGACAAAGTAAATTAAAATGGTAAAGTAGAAAACAGGGTAATTGTTGAAGACCGCGACGCACCCTCGCAGAGACTAAGTCGAAAAAAAATGATGTTTTTCTGCATGAAATCCTATGATTTCATCGATTTTCGGCGTTGTTTCTTTTGCGAATGAATCGTTCAGGAGATCGAGTACCATTTCTCCATCGACGATCTTGATTTGATAGTCCCGTTAGCAGGGGAGGGCATGAAGTATATCAGGGAAATTATGGGGTAAAACAAGCTTAAATAAGAAGAATAACGATCAAAAATGCATAAAACTAGCACAAAAAGCGCTTAAAATCGGCCAATGAAACTCTACGGATGTAACCGCCATCTTTGAAAGTTTACGGACTGACGCGAAATAAATCAAAAACTCCACGGGAACCCAACCCACATTTCGGCAAAAATCTACGGGAATTCACACGTTCCAACCCCCAAAAACGTATTGACCAATAAACCAACCAACCTAATATATCAATATAAATTGCCGTGACTAGGCGTGCCCTTCGGGCACTGCCCGAGGGGAGGGTTGATGGGGGGCAAGCCCCAACACCCCCAGGACACATTCTCTCCACCACGGTATGTACGGCAAGACAGAGCTGCATTCACACCGTAAAATAATAAACCAAATACCTTTATATCCGGAAACGTGAAACTTTCGTTTCTTTGTACTGTTGGGATTGCTTCGATTTTAATCACCTTTTTCGTCCTTTGGAGCTCTTGATGGCTCAGATATAAACTGGGATGGTTACTGAAGTCGAATTATTCTTCGATGCCACTGTAAAGGTCTTAAAAAAGAACCCAGAATCAACACAACACTGGAAACGCAACATTTCTCACCGGCTTTCAATCTCGAAATGAGCGGGTTGGTGAGCTGTCAACCTGTGGCTGGCGCAAGAAAGTGTGAAACACTCGATGCGCAGGATTCGATAGGAGGGTATAGATAAATATAAAAATAGGCAATTGAAGTATAATAACATTACTAAAAGACTTTAAAGGTATAAATGCGTACCAGCAGACACAGATAATTAGCCAAATATCGTTTTGACAAGCGCGTAATGATACACGGACTAGTTCGCGAACGCAAAAATGCGTTCGTGGGTCAGTGTCGTGTTTTTCCTAGCAAGGTAAACAAGTTCATCGACTTTGAATTTGAAAGGCGGCCGCGCGTTATATTTTCGTCATTTAGCGGTGACTATAAGGCCAGTGCATCTTAAACTATACGCTATCCCCTTCTATTTTTTTCCGCTCTATAAGATGGGTGTCCATTTTCCTCTATCTACGCGCGTCGCGGTCTTCAACCTCTACCGAAAACAGTAAAGAGTAAAACAGAAAACGAGTAAGGACAAAAACAGGAGAAAACAAGAATAAAGCGGAGAAAGAGATAAAAAAGAATAAATACACAGAAAGCGATAAAACCAGAAACAATACTAGCACAGGAAAGATGTAAAACAAGTAAGAATAAAGGCAAAGAAAATTAGATAAAACGAGTAAGAATTAAAAAATGAAACGAGTATGAATAAAACAAGACGAGATAAAAACGAGTAAGAAGTAATACACAGAAAACAAGACAAAACGAGGAAGAATAAAAGCACAGTAATGGCAAAACGAGGAAGAATAGAAAAAACGAAATTAAACTAGTAAGAATATATCAAAACTAGTAAAAACAAGCTAAGAAAACGAGATCAAACGGATAAGAACAGAAGCACAAGAGGATGAAGAAACAAATGAACAATAATAGGGTAAAAGTTAAATACTTAAAATACTTTAAAACATGAAAAGGCTTGAGAAAAGATTAATCATGAAAGCAGCAAAATTCAGACGTGTTAATGGCTCGGATATTTGCATGTACACAGGACAAAACACGAAATACTTAACTCAAAAATATCCCCACCGCTGTGCACCACTGTATGAACCACCTGTTCGGTAGTTCAGCGAGTGAGCCCACCTCGACCCGGGGCTGGCTGGAAATCTGTTCTCACTGTAAATCACTGTTAACGGGATGAACTGAAACAGTCGTTGCCCTTACCGGGTTTATTAAAATATCACTTAAAGACTAAACATGAAACAGAAAAAAATAGCACAATAAAAACACGTAGAAGGCAGAAGGCCACGCGCCACCCAGCTCCGAGGGTCAGGGTGAACTGCCGAAATTGGCGGTAAAAAGGGGCACGTGAAATACCCCCAGAGCTGGTGATTCGTGATTGGCTGAAAGTGAAACATGTGACGAACAAAATCCGCACAAGTAAACACGGGCAAAAATACAGACAATAAAAAAAAAAAATACATAGATAGATGAAGGCATATTGCTCCTAGCGGAAGGCTTAAAATGATTGATAAAAAGTAATCAAAATGAGCAGATGAACTTCAGAGTTCACTACACTAACCAAATATGGCCCAAAATGAAGTAAATTCCGAAATTTCGTCAGATTAAATCCTGGAAAATGTTATGGACGTTACAGTTTTTCCTGTTTTTCTCCTGCTATCCCCTCCCCTTTTAAGTTACGTTTTTTTGTACTTTTTTTTTTTTTGTAAACAACTGTATTAGATACCTGCATTTACACGAAGAAAATATCCAGTGAGACATCGAGGTCAGAATTCGTATGGAGTATTGCAAATTTTGCGTTCACTTGCAATGCCAATTTTACAAGTAGGGGAGGATTGTGCACATATTTTCCTTCTTTTTTTTTATCAAGGGAACAAGACCGTAATACACACAGAAGAATCGCATAACGGTTGGATCAAAGTGTATATTCGGTTTAGGGGAGAGAGAGAGAAAAAAAGAAATCCCATATATGCACCCCCCAAAAAAAAAAAAAAATAAAAAAATAAATATATATATATATATAATTAAAATAAAGAATAAATAAATAAAATAAAATGAATAAATATAATAATAAAGAAAAATGTTAAAGGGGGGGGGGGGCGCTTGCAAGATAAGAAACTACCGGGCGGGGCGGAAATCCGATAAAAACGAGATAAACGTGTTGTGGAAAAATGGAAACAAAACATCCTGTTCCAAGGAAAGNTCGAGGTACACTTTGGAGAGCATGGCGGCGGAGCTACACTAGCGACGCACACATGCACACAAACACACACGCACTCGAGGTCGTGTAGATGGGTCTGGGGAGCACCTGCGGACAAACAGATGCTAAGAACAATGTTCCAAAAGCAACACAGGCAATAAAATGACAAAGAAAAATCATGAAAAAACAATGAATAAAACAGTAAACGAGAAATAAGACGGGTAGGGACAAAAACGGGAGAAAACAAGAATAAAAGCGGAGAAAAGAAATAAAACAAGTATGAATAAAAGAAAAGAGAATTAGATAAAAGAGAGATAAAACGAGTAAGAATAAAACGATAGATAAAAACGAGAT
>NW_020870839.1:562444-569944 GCF_003789085.1 Penaeus vannamei
TATTGTGATCCACATCACATGATAGTCGTGACTGTAGGGTGAAGACGACTCATCCTCGAGAACCTCCCATGAATATTACTTGCTTTAAGTGTCAGCAACTTGATCATCATGTACGTGAATGTCTCTTTTCCATGGCTCGCCGGGAGCCACAGTCCTCCACTCCCCATGGGAATGATAGGTCAGGGGGGGAAAGACACAGGAGAATTACCAGTTACTCTAATTAGTAATAAAGTGCCGAGAGGCCGTCCTTTAATCCAGGTGAAGGTTAATGGGTAATGCTGGATTGTTTCAATGATACAGATTCTGAAATAACACTTTTCAAGGACACTGCAAGGCAAAAGGTAAATCTAAAATCTGCAGTGCCATCTTTTCGAGCTATGCATGGGGCATCTGGACAGTCTTTCAGATCCATTGAGAAAGCTAATGTTTGCTTTGATGTTGGTAAAGAGGTAAAGTTTATTCATGTTGTGGAAGTGGTTGATGAAAATGTCTCATTTCCTGGGGAAGTTCTACTAGGGGTAGACGTCCTGAGGAGGTTTAACTTTAAATTGACTGCATATCACTCGCCTCACAGAAATTATATAACGTTTAATGGTGTCAAGTTAAATGTTCGATATAGTGATAGTCCCTCAGCTGGAATATAGGCAATTGTCGCAGTACAGACCTTTAGGCCCTGGGCACATAATGACATTTTAGCCTTGGCCATTAATACTGCAGTCTGTCCTCCATGTTCAGGAAGGTATGTGGAATGTCTAATAAGTAATCCATTTTTGGACTTGCAAGCAGTGGTTTTGGGTTGCACAGCCCAACTCCTTGTTCCTTATGGAGTTACAGATGTTGAAGACAGCAGGGTAAATATATGGGTGGTTAACAACAGATTATAATTCAGCAAGGTATTAGTCTTGCACGGCTAGATCATATCAGCGGGGTCCTGGCTTCCACTGATTCTCCTGCTCAGGAGGAGGAAGCTGCTCCTATTCAAGGTAATGAGTTGGAACCTCAGGTCTTACAGAGTGAAGTTTTGGACTTTCCAATTGAAGAGGAGGAATTTGAAACCGATGAGTTTGATAATATATATGGCGTTACAGACTTTGGATAAAGCAGCAATGAATTTATGGTTTTCCCTCCAGAAAACAGATGTTTGGACTATCGGCAACATGGTATGACAGGAGACTTCGATCCCGGCAGCAGATTTGGAGCATCTTGGATCTGTTAGATGTTATTAACAGGTACCCCAGTCTGTTTGATGAAGATGCACAACTTGGATGTCTTCCTGGAATTCGGAATGGCATCAGAACCGAAGATGCCCAACCCATCAGGACACGTTAGTGGCGTCTGTCGGAGAGCGCCCGTGCCACAATACATAAGGAATGTAATGAGATGTTAGCAGATGGCATTATCGAGCCCTCGAAGTCAACATGGCTTTCACCGGTAGTCTTAATTAAAAAGAAGGATGGAGGAATTCGTTTTTGTGTTGACTACCGTAACATGAACAAGATGACAGTTATCGACACTTACCCTATGCCACAACTAGATCAATCTCTTGATGATCTTTCAGGAAAGCAATGGTTCACGGCCCTGGATGCATGCTCGGCTAACTGGACCATAGAAGTAGAGCCTCAAGATCGTCCAAAAACCGCTTTTAGTGACGGCTACAGACTTTTCCAATTTCGAAGGATGCCATTTGGGTTGGCGACGGCCCCCTCGACATTCCAGCGAGCCATTGTCGCCGTCCTCAGCCCTGTGTTGGGTCGTCATGATTGAGCCTATTTGGATGACATAGTGATCTACTCGCATATCTTCGCAGATCATTTAGCCCACCTGGATGAGACTTTACATATACTAGCACGAGCAGGCTTCAGGCTTAATATCAGTAAGTGCCAGTTTGCTAAAAATAAATTCAAATTCTTAGGAATTTTGGTGAGCCCAAAAGGTATACTTCCTAACCCCAGCAAAGTAAAGGCCATCTCAAAAATTATGCCTCCCAGGACAGTGCGGCAAGTACGCCAGTTTTTAGGTGCTACTGGGTTCTTTTGGCGCCACATTGAACATTATGCAACAGTAGCAGCCCCAGTGACTAAACTCCTTCAGAAGAACAAGAAATTTAAATGGGGTCCAGACCAGCAGGAAGCATTTGAAAAGCTCATTGCCCATCTGACAGCTGCTCCGGTGTTGAGGAAACCTGATTTTCAACGACGTTTTGAGGTCCATACTGATGTCTCAAGTGTTGCAATCGGGGCATGTCTCTTACAACGAGATGATAAAGGACGACCACAGGCAGTTGCTTACTTCTCTAGGAAGCTGCATGATTCGGAGAAGGATTATGCACCCATTGACTTTGAAGCTCTGGCAGTGGTAGAGACTGTTAGACACTTCGTTGAATGGGAGACTTTTTTATATCTTCACCGACCACCAGCCACTAGTAGCTGTTTTCAAGAAGCAAACAAGATCTCTGCAGATGACAAGGTCGGGTCATGAGTTAGCACTTTATAACTATGACTTAAAATACAAGCCAGGAACTGTGAACAGAGTACCAGACTTGCTTAGTCACAAGGTCAGTGTAATTGATGATCCTCTCAGCCCGCAGATAATAGCTAATGCACTGCAAGAGAACCCGTTATGGCGGGAGATTATAGCATACCTCCGGGAACGTCGGCCACCAAGACGGAGATTACCGTTGCCTCTTGAAGAATTCAAAATGCAAGATGGACTGCTGTATCATACGAGGCTCCTCACTGGACGCATCTTACAGCATCTTGTGATTCCTAGAACATTACGAGAGGAAGCCTTGAAACAAGCCCATGGTTCAGAGGATGCAGCTCATCCCGGCATCTTTAGAACATACTGCAAGCTCTGGGATCAATATTACTTTCTACAGATGCTTGCGCCGGGAGGGCGCCACTTGCAGCTTCATCAGAGATAACCCAGCCGCTCGAAAGAGTCTCCGCTGATTTAATTGACATGGCAGGATCTACAAGCGGCCATCGATACCTTCTTGTTATCATCGACCACAACACCAGGTATCTACAGTAAGTCACCCTCTTTTCCAAGGAGGCTAGCATCGTCGCAGATGCATTTATCGAACATTTTGTGACGTTATTCGGCCCTCCAAGAACCATTCTCACCGACAGCGGATTGAATTTGCGAATTGACTCTTCTGACAGGTATGTGAAGTGCTCAGAGTTAAAACCAAATATGTGACAAGATATCACCCCCAAGCTAATGGGATGGTAGAGCGAGCTAATAGGGCTGTAAAAAAATCACTCTCTATTCTAGCAGAACAACATCCAGACAACTGGGTAAAGTTAATTCCTCACGTAAGATTGGCTCTCAACACCGCAATTCACCGCAGCATCAACGAAACACCACTGTACTTGCTTCTAGGAAGAGACAATTACTTCCCCACAGCCCTTACCAACTTTCAAGAAGCTGATGAAGAGGCTGCTCAACTCCTTCGAAGGCGATTACAGGAAGCCAGAGAAACTGCTGTACAAACGTCCTGAAATGCCCGAGAACGCTGGGCACAAGACTACAATCGTCGTGCATGAGGAAGATTTGAACCAGAGGTAGGAGACCTTGTCTTAGTAAGAGTCTTCCATCCGGAGATGCGGCGACATCGATCCAGGCTTGGACCACGTTGGCGAGGACCTATTCGGGTATTAAAACAAAGTTGCCCAGTCACTTACATCGTAAGGGACCCGATTTCCGCGCATAGGGATGATGACCCGAATGATGATGCAGATGACCTCCCTGACGACACAGATGACCCCAAAGATCCGTCAGGAGACTGTTACCTGCCCCAGATGGAAGAGAGAAACCAGCCAGAGCCAGGAGACCCTCAGCCTTCACATCGATACGAGCTAACAGATTCCGATGATGACTAAGGATTGGGCACCACCAGGCACAGGGAAGTGTTCCAAAGGGAAGTATGTCTGTAACATAAAATTGTGAGCACCAGTCGGTTCAAAGTCTTGTTAGTATATAATTCTAAACTATACTTATCAGACCACTAATAAACCCTTCTCTCTAGTTTGCAGTCTTCGAAGTCCTGGTTGGTGCCCTCCCAAGTTCTCTAGGATCTACCACAGCTTCTATTCCATGATCTTGCTCTCCATTTCCAGAGCTCCTGAAACGTTCAAACACCAGGAGGTGGTTTGCTGGTATGGGAGGTATTGTAGTGGACTGAAAACGTGCAATATTTTAATTAGTCTCTCCCTTGGAAGCCTGGCATCCAAATATAATCTCGAAGTCCCGCAGAACAAAACTCTACGGGAATTGCACGTCCGGTTTGATCAAGATGTATCGCTATGGTTGCATGAATATAGCGATGAGACGGGAGGATGAAGCCGTAAGTAAAGAGCCCATTTAATAGAGGGACACCTTTCCTTTCAAGAGGAGGGGAGCACCCTCGGACCATGGCCAGGGGGCGGATACATTTTATTTATTTTTACTTTAATATATGTCTAGTATTTTACGGAAGTCAGAGAATAACAACTCTTTTTAGTACAGCCCGCCACTCTTCTTAGCATAGAGCACCAGCTTCTAAAAGAGAAAATAGATGAGAGCTTAAACGGTGGAAAACGTATTTATAGTCGAGTCACGGCTGGAAGTTTTCTTTAATTACGTTTTTTTTTTTTTTTTAATCAAAGATATCTTCATTTTTAATTTGTCATTTTTCTTTTTAAAGGTTTTATATTAAAGAAATGCTTATTTTGGAAACGGCCGTATGACTCACCATTAAAAGGATTTATTAAAGATACATTTAGAGTAAACATTCTCACCCTGTTACCTGTGTTCCTTGGGAGCACAGGTGTAATTAGGAGGATCTCACCTTTGAACAGCAGTTGCTGCAGGTGGAGGTGGGGACACCCTAGACTAGGCTGTCCTCCCTTTTTATTTTGTTTTATCATGGATTACCTTTTATTGCTGGTTGTGATACTGCAGCAGGTAAAGTGGTCGTGAGAAAAGTGTTTTTTTTTTTTTTTTTTTTTTTTTTTTGTGGCAAAGTGTTACTTTAGATGATTATACATTTGGGGAAAGAACCGAAAGGCTGGTGCTCTCTTTTATTGCTCCTTTCTTTTACATACTTTTGTTATTCATTCAAGTTTTTTATTTTTTTTTAAGTTCTTTTTAAGGGGACTAGTTCCTGTCCCTTTTAGATTTTTGTTTTAGATTTTGCATTATTTTATGAAGTGTTCAATTTATTCTCATTGTTTTATAATAAAAAGAGATTTTCTAAGTGCTTNATATAATATATATATATATATATATATATATATATATATATATATATATATATATATATATATATATATATATATATATATATATATATATATATATATATATATATATATATATATATATATATATATATATATATATATATATATATATATATATATATATATATATATATATATATATATATATATATATATATATATATATATATATATATACATAAATGTATATATAATTTATATATATATATATATATATATATATATAATATATATATATATATATATATATATATATACATAAATGTATATATATAATTTATATATATATATACATATATATATATACATATATACATATATACATATATATATGGTGTGTGTGTGTGTGTGTGTGTGTGTGTGTGTGTGTGTGTGTGTGTGTGTGTGTGTGTGTGTGTGTTGTGTGTGTGTGGTGTGTGTGTGTGTGTGTGTGTGTCGTGCACGTACATATATACATGAACTTACATATGCATACATATATATAGTGTATGCATAAGTGTATATGTGTGTGTATAAACATTGTGTGTATATATGTGTATATATATATATATATATATATATATATATATATATATATATATATATATATATTATATATATGTATATATGTATATATATATATATATATATATATATATATATATATATATATATATATATGTATGTATGTATGTATGTATAATTTGTTTATCAATCTATCAGTCTGTTCGTACATACCTATATGTGCACATATCTATGTACGTTTATTCACACACGTACACCCTTGTACGTGTACAGATATTTTTTATATGCAATAGGAATGAAGTTAATGCAACATCAAATTATGGATTGTTACACGACTGATGAAATTCCGCTCGAACTCACGATCTCTATTGACAGGGTCCTGACACAGGGTTCTGCGCGCCGTGGCAGTGCAGCTGAAACCCGGAGATCCGAATGCCGACCCGGTGGACAGAGTGACCACGGTGTCGCGTTCAGACGTGTCCACGAATTTTGGTCCGTTAGTTGAGCAGAACTTGTTGTTACTATGAATTAATAGATAAATAAATATGTATGTACAATTTACAGAAATGAAGGAGGAACTGTATACAGCACGACATGAAATATGGAGATATTCATGACCGAAGAATTCACGTGAGACCATGCTTCCCTGCAGAATTTGTGGAACAGGGAAAAGTGTTCATGTAGAAAGTATCATAGAATCAGCACGAACTCCTAAGTTACTTGCCTATTGGAGTCCACGTTGGAAATGGTGAAGGTATCGTCAGTGCAATCGAAGAAGAAGCCACCAACATTGAAGTCGCTACAAGATATCTGAATGTGGTCGTTGGGGTCAACAGCCTGTATAGAAGAGTGCGAGATAACATAAGTAGAATCTTCAGGTCCAAAATGGTGTTGTAAATGAAGTGCTGGGTGTTAAAGTTGTGACATTAGCAGCAGTAGTAGTAACGATCATAAGTATTTACCTATCAAGATACAGAATTACTTTTTTACTTCCATTATTATTCAGCAATATATTGGAGATGAAAATACTTACACAGAAAACCCATCTCTTGCTGTCTCCCCTGCCATAATTGTTTGGATGGTTGGGAGACGTGAAGGTCTCACTAATTCCATTCACTAACCACACCTCGTAACCTGGGATAGATTTATAGGCATTAAGTTTATCATATCTAGACCTAAGTAAAAATGCACTATGAAAATTTCGAACTTACTTGCACGGTCGGTGGCGCTCTTGCAATCCGTTTCCCTCACCGCTTGGGCAGTGCAGGTGAAGCCCTTGTAAAGGTTTGACGTCGAGGTCGTGAAGATTACTTTGGTTCCTCGTGAAGTCGTCTTCACAAGCTGCGGTCCGTCCGTTGTACAATATTCGCTGAAACACGATGATATATTTATTATTTTCAGTAATACATTTATAAGCACA
Organism: Penaeus vannamei; assembly: GCF_003789085.1. NCBI lineage: Eukaryota > Metazoa > Arthropoda > Malacostraca > Decapoda > Penaeidae > Penaeus > Penaeus vannamei. The sequence continues at coordinate 569,654 of NW_020870839.1, forward strand.
ACCGGGATGTTGCAGAGAAGAGGAAACAGTGAATTTTATTAGATATTTAAAATATCGATCAGCTTATATCACCTGATGGATGCCTCGGTGTTGGTGATGAGCAAAGTGTCATCCGCGCAGCCAAAGAAGAAGCCTCCGACCTGGAAGTCGCTGCAGGTAATCATTATCCTGTCTGCTGAATTAACGGCCTGAAAAAAGGAAGACATGTCCAAAACATCCTTTCATGTTATTTTTTTGGAAAATTTACAGGGCATTAAAGGCATATTATTCAATGTAAATCTAACATGAAGC
>NW_020870839.1:617444-622444 GCF_003789085.1 Penaeus vannamei
AGTTGAGTTGGTGTTTTGAGGTGGGAGAGGCCTGGAGAGCTGGAGAGATGTTATCGCTGTGGCCGCTGGGATAGGATGATCTCGGCCGGATGCTGGAGCTTAAATACTATCAAGCTTTGCCGGCTACCCAGGACCGATGGGAGCCTACAGTCTAAGTCGCGAGGTGTCCGTGTCAACCAATCAGGCATTGAGTACTCCCCCTCCAGTGAGGGAGCTAAGCGAGTGAGCAATAGCAATATTCATGTCACTCTGGGGTCACCAGCATGGGGAATGGTTTTGCATACTATTCTATATTATCTTTTAAGGCGGTGGTTGTTGTGGATACGTGTTCCCACAGTGTTGGTGTTGAGCGGAGATCGACGGGATAGCCGGCGAAGATACCTGACGGTGAAGACCTTGGCGGGCCTACTGTTGCTGGTGCTGTGGTCGGGCTCAGATGGAGGATCGGTCTTGGCCAGATACTGAAACTTAAGTACTGTCAAGCTGTGCCAGCTACCCAGGACTGAGGGGAGTCTGCAGTCCAATGAGCGAGCCGTAAGGTGTCCATGTCAACCAAGCAGGATTCTGCATTGATGGTGAGGCACGTGGGCACGGTTGTGGACCTGAGTGACCCAACCTGGGGAGAGTATGCCACACTCCAGGTTTCCGGGGTCGTGCTGCTACAGCGCTTCTAAAATGCCAGTGTCCAGGATCAACATTTGATACACCTCTGAGCCAGCCTTAAGCTCAAAATTCAATCCTGCACATGCGCAGAACGAGGTAGATAATCCCACTAATCATGTATTGTTATGTCATCATCAGCTTTAGAGAAGATGGTGTTGAGTTGCTATTAATATTTATTATAGGCAATAATGAAACAAAACATGACATTTTCATAATAAAGATATATGTGAAATTCAATATATATTCTTATAAGTTGTAGAATACTCAAACGGCAGATGTAACTCTCAACAGTGAAAAGAAAATCCCACAGAGAATTCAAGAGGTACAGGGAAGGCATTGTTATGTCCTGGTTGGAAAAACACCCCAGCTTTAGTATTACACTAATAGACTGAAAAAGAAAGCTTTCAATAACATGATAAGGTTTTACATTCATTAAACAAACTTGCTGAATCTATATACTACAAAGACTTTAAAACCGCATGGAAATGTTACGTTCCTCGACATAAACATCCTGAAAAAAACTACCCTACCCCATGCCTTCTGATCATTTGCGTGTACCATTTCCATGGCAACAGTATTGTTCGTATACCATAGGGGTTATAATCCTTGAGATGCGAGCATTAGTCTACATTCAAAATTTGGTTAAGGAAATTTTATTTCATGGCTTGTTTTTTTCTCATATATTCAAAGTAATAGAAATTAACTGAAAACGAAAGATTATGGAAATTATTTTTTTCTCATAAATCTTTACAAGACAAACATTTCTCTTTTTTATATACTCTGTATCTCGCTAAATTGAGAACATACCTAGTATTCAATGAAATAGACAATAATTGAAGTGGAAAAGTCTGAATTGTTAACATAATGTTTATAAACTAAAATCCAGAACAAAAATAATCCTTAGTAATAAAACAGTAAATTTTGATTGCTGGTGATGGCAACTTGGCGCTCTGGCAAAGACCATTAACATCATTTCATATATTTCAAGCTCAAAAAATGGTAAAATATTACAAAATGAAGTATAGAGCTTGGGCCGAGTAGTTACGAGACTAACTCCATAGGATGAGATCTACCAACAAATTTGTCAGGATACACTCGGAACGTGTTTGTCGGTATTTGTTGCAACATTGTCTGAATCACTCTTTAATGCCAGATTGAGCCATTCTATTTCATGTCAAAGATTGATTTAAATGGCATCTTTTGATATTTCAATATCAGTAATAGCTATTGTTTATCTTTCTGTATCTCAACGTTGACTCTATTCGGTTGGCTTTAAATGACTTGGTTGGCTGTTGCATCTTTTTTTTTTTTTTTATGTATAATATATGTAGTTATGGAAAGTTAATCTCATTTTTTTTTTTTTTTAATGATCATAGTTTAAAGTCTGGCAACGTACTAATTATATATATTTATGACTTGACTATTGCAGGCATTAACAATATCAAATGTCTTTAACCCTTTCACTGATACGCTCTGAAATCATTTGCATCCCCTGTGTGATATGTATTTTCTGTATTTTCCAAATAACATTTGGCAATAAATACATTTTACTTAAAAAAAAAAAAAAAAAAAAAAAAATACGAGTCATACACCCAACAATGTCGTTTCTCTTAGTTCAAGCACCAATGATCTCGACAAACAAGAAAACTGATTTTAGTTAATAAATTAACTTGTATATGGTTTTCCACATAACAATGACGTATGCAGCAAATTAATTACAATTACATTTTCATTTTTATTTACAGGCATGCTATATTATATTCTAGAATGTTTACTTTGTATGATATTCCTCAAAGTAAGGAAGTACGCACAAATTAACACTGCACTTTGGACACATGAATGATGTAAGTACCTTCTTTTTCTGTTTGACCTGGATGTGACGGCAAACAAAATGTAGTTTTCCCAGCTGAGACCCTTGCAAACTGCAACGCGGGTCTTGTAGAGTGCAACTTACAGACAGGGTAGCTGCTTAAAAAAAGGGGCGGGGAAGCAGGCGTGTATTACAACATGACCCATCCATCACGACTCTGGAGCGCTTACTCGTAACTGTTAACAAAGACTTAAATTACTTAACCTTGAGATCATCATAATTATCTTTCATGATTATCATCATTATAATGAACTTTTGCCATATTAATATTGTATGATTCTCCTTTTCCATCTTATTAGTATTATTAGAAATATGTCCATTCTTCTCAATAATAAAATAAAACCAAATAAAGATAAAATAAAAATAAAAAATAAGTAAAAGAACTAAAGGATAAAAGCAAAACCAAAAAGTTCCAAGAAAAACCAGAGATCCCCTCAGTCGGTATATTCTCAAAAATTTACAATTCATATATCACATCCTATCTGGCCTCTTACAAAGAATGAAAATATACTTATCTCTCTCTCATAGGTCTTGAGAAAAAAAAAAAAAAAAAACATGGAGGAGGCGACCGGTGAGGCTACACGGACAAGCGAACCACCCGAGAGAGTGATCGCGGCAAGACTGTGTCTTTTATCAACTCGTGTGTGTCTTGTCGCAAAATACATTTAAATAATATAAATTAAAATAAAATAGATTAAAATGAAAGAATCTTCAATAACCTTTAAGAGATTAAATAAAACTGAGGCCGTTAAAAGAAACCTAAAATTAAGGAAATACACAAAACGAAATAAAAATGATCCAGGTGGTTGCCAGGAACTCCCACAGATGGTGCTGGCCAAAAGGTGTTGCGCTATTAACAGGGGGGACTCGCCTAGTCTGGACTCGCAATATAGTGGGGGTACATAGCGTCCACAACAAATACACACCTTCGGGCACGCTTTGGTGTTTCACTTCGTTGGACCTTTTTCGGGAAATGCCCAGATAGTCTCATTGGCAGTGTAATGTCGGATCAGGGATATCCTGTATATTGTATTCGAGGCCCAGAAAACCTATGAATCAGCTGTATAGGTAGATTCAGACTGAATTTTGAGAGTGTTGTTTCCTTCGATGTCTTTTCTTGATACAGGTAATATGAATTGAGGACTGACATATCCATCATATGAAGGAAGTACTTGTTATACCACTTTAGTGATTTCCTCAAACATTCTATGGTGTTCAGCGTCATATCACTCTCATCTACGAGATTTATATTGTAATTATAATCTACAATAAGTTTTGACGTAATCTGTATGCCACCATTTGAATTATTATTTTCTGTCTCGACATTGTTATCAAAATGGACCGTCGACAAAAAAATAACTTCTCTTCGTGAACCTTCATGCCATGACACTGTTTGCATGGAATTCTTTTCTATCACCTTTATTTCTGGAAACTTCGGCAAGTGCTTCATCGAAGCTCTCACAGTTCCACAAGCTCCGGTCTTTTTTCATAGAGGTATTCGAAGAGTAGAGGACTACTATACCAACTGTCAACATACAGTGCGAGCCCACGTCCCTCGTAGTCTTGTAGTAGTGTCTTCACCACCTTACTTTCCACATCAAACTTTCTCTGATCACAAGGTTTTTGTATAGGTAGAAGGTATTTTTGAATTTATCTTTTAGGTATTGTAATACTGGCTTGATTTTACCTATCTTATTTCCAGCATTCTGAAAACTATTGTGAACAAAATATAACAATCTCATAATCACCTGGTACATGTTACATGACAAGACATTACTAAATTATGGGGCATTTTTGTGACCCAATATTAGGGTACTTCATGCTTCTTCATGTCGCCCATAAGCATGACCATAGCAAGAAAAATATACATTGCCTTGACATGAATCGGTTGCCATCTGTGGAGCCTTGACATAGGCAGGATAATAGAATTTTCCAGATGCGTGAAATATTTGTTCATTTGCTCATATATCTGGTCCATCAAATTTGAGCCAAATAAAGTGAAGAAATGTGTCACTTTCTGTGGAGTCTTCCGCAATGTTGACATCATCACAAATGCCCGACATTGACTCGTCAAAATCTTGAAAGCTCGGTGTAGATGTGGACGACTGCCGGTTGCAAGCCTGCAATCCAGCAGCTGCTGTAGCAGCTAATAAGGCCACCTAATAGAGAAAATAAATTATTAGTAATAAATCAGAGAGGCAGTACGCATAAAGTACAGAAAAATTATAACTGTGTGTATCATAAAAATGAATGCCAATCTCACCGTTATCTGTTATTAGAGGAATAGTACTATTCGGAGAACAATTCATCAGAACTGGGGACGGCCGCAACATCCTCCTCCTCAAATGAAGAGGACAAATTGGAGGAGTCAAAGTTATCCAACATCTGTCTCTTCTGGAGTTACTGTAAATCTTGGCCGTTTAGGCTGAGAACAATACGTTTCGTTTTCCCTGCTCGTCTTGTGCTT
>NW_020870839.1:659314-661814 GCF_003789085.1 Penaeus vannamei
CGGGGTGTGATGTATAGCCCCAAGGGATGGAAGTGAAGTCCAGACATTTTAGCCGGTAATTGTTTTTTTGAGATGATAGTATGTCAGCACTTTGGCCGTATGCGACAGCTATAAGTCGATTCTAAGATATATTCGAAACCGGTCAAATACATCTCTTGTATTGTGAAGATATTCATTCTCATTCATACCTTTCTACATTTGTCAACATGAATACGGTTCACTAGCCCAAGATTCCTCAATGCTTTTTTGTATTCACTGCATACCTAAAATCCTGAATGACTATTTGATTGGTTTGTCAGTGCTTTTTGTATACCTAAAAAACCCTGAATGACTGGGTATACTATTGTGTCGCTATTTTAATTGGTTTGAGAATCCGTGAGAAAGGTAAGCCTCTGTCCGGAGGTTGGATAATCCCCATCCCCATTGGAAACACTCAGAATGACAGTTCAATCTAATTAGTTCAAACCTGTCCCTGAGTATCAAACCTATCCCTGAGTATAGTTGTGACATGTTCAGGGCGTCAGGAGCATAGCCCGCGATGTGTCTAACTTCTGTGTCTCCTACTCACTGCTCTCGAGACAGAGAAATGGCTAGGCGTAGGTGTAGTTACTGAATGCACTGTTTTGTATCTTGGACCAAAGGTTTAGGATCATGGACTCGACTTGGTTGCAGAAAACTGGTCCTACTCAACGTATTTCCTGTGAGACGCGAGGTTCAGACAATCCTTGCCTCCCCTTGAGCTATTCCTCCCAGGGAAATAAGAGCAAGATCATCTTCATATAAGATTTTCATATAAAATCATCTTTGGAAGTGAATAATGATCATCAGTGCGTTAAATAGTGCTGGGCTAAAGGCTCAAGTGACAAATGCTGTGAAAGGTGACATCAGAACTAACTCTGGCAGTTATTTTCTCCAAATAGTTCCCTATCCATACCAGAAGTTTACCTCGAATTCCTTTCTGAATTATGCTGTCCTGGACAAGAGGGCTCGCCAATTCAAAGGCCTTATACAGATCCAGGAATGCAACACACAAGTGACACATGGGGATGCGTCCATAAGTCAGTCTTGCCTATGATTCGTATTCTTGTTACAACTTCCTTCTGGTTCATTTGGGTACTTGTGACCTTTGACCTCTCGGAGTTTGTTGGATTCAGTGGTCTTCCATTGGTTTCTCACTTGTGTCTTACAGCTCCTTTGATCTGGGGTCCTAGGCAGATGTAAGTGAAAGGGTAGATAGCAGTGTGGGGGACACAGCACCTGTTTCCTCTCGTTCTCAGGGATACTGACAGAAACTAGTTCCAAACAGAGAATAATTTTCTGTGGACTCTAAAGCCAGGAAATTAATGACGATATACAGTTCTGCAGTATGTAGTTGGAGTGGGAGGGAGGCTTTCTGGCCCATCTTCACTTTGCTGACGATTGTTACTTTAAAATGTGTTCTAGGATCCTCTGCTTGAACTCCACAACAGTTCTTCCTCTCTTCCTTATTCCGACGATATCCAAGTTCAAAAGGGTTCGTCCAAGAGGGAATCTAAGTGATGTCAAGTGATAGGATCCTGGTGAAGAAGGAAAAATGCCAGAGGAGTTCCTTAAAGCTCCAATGTGATTTGGGTTTGGTGTGTGGAGGAGTTGAGGAAGTCTTCTTGTATGTTATCCAGTTTGCGTGCGTAGTTGCAGTGTTGTGTCATCAGTAACCTTCGACAAATCGGAGAACATCCACAGCTTGCCCAGAGATTTAGTTGTCCTTGCTTTCAGCTTGCTCGACGTCTTGGGTTGAATGCCATACCCAAGAACTTCTCGCTGCCACGTCGCAGTAGTTTTCTCCTAAGAAAATGTAGGGTCATGGTCCTGTTCTGAGAGAACTTGAAACCATATGCGTACAGTGCAAAAGTTTTTCACATATAAACAGAAGGAAATGTCCCTTGGCACAACTCTCACAATGCCATTGGTGGTAATTGCACAGAGTCACTCTGAGAACTCTTCCTAGTCAAACTCCCAGTTGCTGGTTTTCCTGATCAGATAAATGTTCTACCTTTACTCGGAACTTCTTGTCACTCAGGAAAATCCGGATAGAGATGGGCAGGGCTCCCGATAGTTAAGAAAACTTACGTAAATGTCCTTACAACGATGAGGATCGCTGCCCAGCAGGAGGCCGCCGTTGCAACGCATGTGGCTTAGAGGGTAAAATCTCACGTTCCCGACTCTGCAGAAGGGAAAAACACGCTTTCGGTTGAAGAGGAACGTATTTCAACGCCCAGTGAAGACGGTGAAAGTGAATATGAATCTGTCTCCAGAATTTGTGCAGCAGGATATACCCGGCACCAGCCTGGGGTGGACAAGAAATTAAAAAAGATCTAGTGCTATTCATTACATTCACCGGCAGGAAGGAGAAAAGAAATCTGTAAGAGTAAAGTTGGACACATGGGGAACTACTGTACGATATGGCACAAACAGTCAACTAACCATTATCCCAACAGAGATATACCAAGGCATCACCCCA
>NW_020870839.1:666814-676814 GCF_003789085.1 Penaeus vannamei
TTGCCACGGCCCTTTTTGCCTGGGGGACTAGGGGCCATGGCAGGGCAGACCGCGTAGGGGCCCCAGCTCGGGCGCTCCCTAGGGTTGAAGGAAGAGGAGGAGGAGATTCCCCCAGGCAAAGGGGTGTCCCAAGTTGGGGCTTCCTTGACCTGGGTTTCAGAGGTCAATTTGCTTATGGGTGCCCTAGGTACTAATATATAAACTCCAAGGCCTCCCATTGGGTTTCCATTGATGATATTAAAAATCTTGGTTGAGATTCAATTCCCAGAACTATGACTAATATGTCTTAATCATGCTGGAATTCAGCTATCACTGAAATCTTTTTTTGTTTATTTAAACATTGAGTTGCTGTTGTGTCATGTTCTACTGGAATTGCTTATCTAAAGTCTGGTTTGCAAAAGTTTTGACTTTTATATGAATTAGATTTGGTCTTTTTCCTAACTCTTCGTCATCCCTAATCTCAAGATAATTTGGTGTTGTAAATTTGATCTATTAATAAAACTGTCATGTTAGATTTGTCAAATGGGTATTGAGTATACTTTGAAACAGGAGTGTTTCAATTATAATGAATTTGTTTTGACAAATATTTTGCTGTTGCAACTTCTGAAAAGAATGAAAGTAGTAATGTTAGAATAATTGCAATGCACAACATAGATTGAAATGATCAATTAAGAATTGGCATGAACTGAAGAGCTTTCGTTTTGCTTTGAAAGATAATGAGTAAGAGTAGATATATTATTATCAAGGTATATTTGCTCTCAATTAGAATTAATTTTTAAATGTAACATTAAAATTTGGCAAAAAAGGGACTAAAATAGGCATATGGCAGTGGGAACTTTACTACCACATATTTCTCTGTGTAGGGATTTTGCTGTGTTCTTTGTCTGTAAAATACACTTTACTATTACTATTACTTATTGTGAAATATTCAAATTGCATTAAGCTATTAGAAAGTTACCTTTTACAATATGAGTTTTAGAGTTGTGGAGGTTGGTTAATCTTTATGGTCTGAATTAGGGGAAATTGAAGATATTTGAGATATTTGTGTAGGGGACAAAAAGTTATAGTCGTCAATACAAGAAATAATCTGCAAACACGAACGGTAACTGCACAAATAAAGGAAAATTTCACAGAAAGTGCCTTTCATAGCCTTAGCCTGCTTGGTGTTCCCGAGTTTCAGCTGTATATACCGACAATGTTTTTTGGGGAAGTGTTAGGGGGAGAGTGTCCCATCAACGAGCCTCTTGGGCAGTACCTAGTCTTTGCAAATTAGATTGTTGAACAAAGTTTGTGACATGAAGTTGGGGAGTGTCTGGCGGATGTGCCCGTAATATAAAGAATTATCCAATATTCTACATTGGTTATTGTGCTTTTTTCTGGTATTTTTACGGTGCATTGTACTGTAATTTGCAATCTTTGTATGGCATTTATTAAATGTTTGTTTGCATAGATTTATCTTTTTGCATGTCATTATAGTCAGTATCTGGCATAACCAGACGTATCAGATTGATGTCAGCTTAGTATGTTTTGTTTGTTTGTTTCTTCTTATGCATCATATCTCCGAATATGGTATAACTTTCTTCTGGGACTAAATTTGAGGTCATTTATATTTTGCACAAGTAATATTTAAACCTCAAAAGATTGAAGACTGCATTTTCACGGTTTCACGTTGCTGCCCAGTCATTAAGAAGATAAAAATTTCACCTATCATCAGGGCCCCTCTTAATCTTGGGTGGGGGAGAGGGAGAGGGAGGGGGGAGAGAAAGGGAGAAGGAGGGGGAGAGAAAGGGAGAAGGAGGGAGAGAAAGGGAGAAGGGGGGAGAGAAGGAGGAGGAGGGGGGAGAAAAGAGGAGGAGGGGGGAGAGAAAGGGAGAAGGAGGGGAGAAAGAAGAAGAGAAGAGAAGGGAGAGGGGGGAGAAAGGGAAGGAGGAGGAAAGGAAGGAGGGGGAGAGAAAGAGAAGGAGGGGGGAGAGAAAGGGAGAAGGAGGGGGAGAGAAAGGAAAGGAGGGGAGAGAAAGGGAGAAGGAGGGGGAGAAAAGGGAGAAGGAGGGAGAGAAAGGGAAAGGAGGGGAGAGAAAGGGAGAAGGAGGGGGAGAAAGGGAGAAGGAGGGGGAGAGAAGGGGAGATGAGGGCGGAGGGGAGGAGGAGAGAGGGAGAGGGAGGAGAGAGAGAGGGAGAAAAGGAGAGGCAGAGAAAGATTGATTGATTGATTGATTTTGATTCTGAGCAATAAAGCATTTATATTATTTCTAAAGACAGCAAAATGATAATTGCAAACCACGGCTGAATGTTTGATACGTACTTTTGTTAAGGGGTGCTAGAAGAATGGGTTACAAAGGGTGTGCGGTAGTTTGTAGGGTTTGTAAATGCCATATGTTGCTAAAATGTTTAATTCTTTTTATTTTTATTAATCAAAAGAGATGGTAACAATTCGAAGAGGCACTCATATGATTGACTAAGTTAGACGAGGTGGCACAAAGGGCATTGGGTGTGTGTGTGTGTACCCTGCAAAACAATAAATTTTTTTTTATTTTTTATACTTGTTAGATTTAGTAAGATCAGAGCATGACACCTTCCCATTCTGCCTATGATATTTTGTATGGCAATACCCTGTGTATTCGTTTTATCTAATAAGAAATATTTTGTTACTGCTTTCTTCACAATTTGCTGCTGAATATCTATTTAAAGATACTCAGTCCAGTCTTAAGGAAGTGTTTGTCCTCCATATTTTTGCCGGTACTAAAATTGAGCGTGAGAACCAAAAGCAGAAGCTACAATTTTCTCTGAATTAGTATGCAAAGTGTCTTCATTTGAGGAAATGAAAGTTATAACATATTTTTTGTATTCTTTCCTTTAAAGATTTTAACTAAGATGTGTATTTCATGTAAAGAAAACAATTAACAGTAACAGTATTATGATGATTATAGTAATAGGAATAAAGATAGTAGTAGTGATAATATTAAGAGTAATGAAGAGAAATAATGATGATAATGATAATAATGATGATGATGATGGTAGTAATAATTATGATAATGATAATGATACTAATGATAAAAATAAAAATGTCAAGAATAATAATGATGATCATAGTGATATGACAATGATGATAATGATAATAATAATGATAATGACAATAATAATGATAATTATTAAAGTGATTATGATAATAATGATGAGAAAGTAGTAAAGAAAAATAATGATAATGTTGATTATTATTATAATGATAACAATGGTAACTTTTATGTTTTTCTTATGTTTATCATCCTTATTATGATTATTGTTGTTTGTATTATTATTAGTTATTATTAATGTTGCTTTTGCTATTATGGTCCTGATGATTGTTGTTATTATTAATATTATTATAGTTATTATTGTTACTATTATTATTATTACAATTATTTTGATTATCATTAATATGATAATAATTATCATAATGATGATAATAATTTCTATTATTATTATCGTTATTGTTATTATTATTGTTATTTTATGATAATTATTAATATTGTTTTTGTCATTATTATTATAATTATCATTTATAATTATTATTGTTAATATTATTTTTATTAGTATTATTATTATTATTGTTATTGTTGTTATTATTTTTTTAATCATTATTACCATTACTTTTACAATTATTATTACTATTATTATTGTTATTATTGTTGTTGTTGTTATTGTTATTATTATTGTCATCATCATCTTTTTTATTATTATTATTATTATTATTATTAGTATTAGTATTATTGTTCTTATTAATATTGTTGTTATTTTCATTGTTATTTATTATTGTTATTATTATTGTTATTATATTATATTATTATTATATTATTATTATTATTATATTATCATAATTGGTATTTTTATTCTTATCAGATTTTTATTCTTATTCTTATATATTACTGTTATGATGATGAATTTGATATTGTCTTGATAAATATGATTTTTTTTTATGATGATAAGAATGGTGATCATGATTATCATCATTGTTGTTGTTGTTGTTATTATTATTATTATTATTATTATTATTATTATTATTATTATTATTATTATTATTATTATTATTATTATTATTATTATTATTATTATTATTATTGAAAAACACGTTTTGATTAGAATTTGAAGACCAAGGAATAGAAAATAACAAATGGTAGTAATGAATTAAAACTTCATTGGATTAATGCCTTGTGCCTACTTATTCAGAGAAATTGGTAGCCTGCACCTCATCTTTTTGACAGATACGTGGAGTAATTGCACGAAACGATTATTTTGTCACTGTTTAGATTTTTCGTTGTTTGTTTCTTTTTTTTTCTTTCTGTCTCTTTCTTTCTATCTATCATCTTTCTTTTTCTTTTTCTTTCTTTCTCTCTTTCTTTCTTTCTTTCAGTTTTTCTTCCCTTCTTTCAGTTTCTTTCTTTCTTTCTTTCTTTCTTTCAGTTTTTCTTTCCCTCTTTCAGTTTCTTTCTTTCTTTGTCTCTTTTTCTCTTTTTCTCTTTCTATGCTAGAGAGAGTTTGTTTCAATCAGACGTTCAAAAGTCCAAATGCAACCAAAAAAGCACCCGCAGACTTCCTAGGTTAAAATACAGTAAAAGACATTGATGGATATTGAACCGTGATGAGGTTGTGATCTGCTGGAGGAATTTTGAGAAGATCGGTTACATGGAAGATCTGAGAGCACATTCTTTGGGTGGAGATTGTTCACCTAATTTGATAGCAGAATTTGATTCAGGTTTTGATGCTGTGCATATGAACACATGTCAGAATACTGTAATATGTAATCTAAATGTGACATTAGTAAGTTTGTTTCTTTGAACCGTAATCTGTTTATCCTATAACTTGTGATATATCTTCTCTTTAATCAGGCAAGCTTGGTATGATGTATGATATAAAATTCCTTTCCAAGGCGGTGACTTCACAGATCTTTGCATAATTTGTCCAAAAATCACTCATTCTCAAGACGCAGCCTAGCTTTGCTTAGCTAACTATCGGTATTTCATAGCCAGTGTAAAGTTCATCCCTATTGGACCCCACCTCTGTACAGCCTCACATTAGATGACATTAATCAAATTATGATAATCTTGGCTGATTGGCATTTAATGGCAAGTTCAGGATCACTTGGCACTGGCATTCATTAGGCAATACTCAATTTTTATAGAAACTCACAGACTGCTCCCTCACTATATAGAACCAGTTGCTAGCTCCTTAATGATAAAGTAATTTTATATATCACCAGTTCAGAATTATTATGGATTACATTAACAGGGAATGTCAGTTGAAAATTATGAATTTAATTGATGAAGGACAGAGAAAGAAAACATGACAGCCCAGCATTAGGGCTCTCTCACTTCTTCCATATTCTTTCCCTCCTTCTTCATATATATATATATATATATATATATATATATATATATATATATATATATATATATATATATATATATATATATATATATATATATATACACATATATATACACATATATATACACCCAACCCTATGCTATCACAACTGATTGTTTATTTGCTATCATGTGATGTCCAAAATATGTCATTCTAAATTTCCAAATAGTGGAACTTGAAAATTAATAGGAATAATTTAATTGGTTCTAGGGCAGACTATTTACTTTTTGTTAATATTTGATATTTTTCCATGAAGTACCTTCAGCAGTATTACAAGTAACAAGTGAAGAATGTAAAACCACAAAGTTAATAATGAATATGTGGAGAAGATAAATCATTGGTATAATTTATTAAGAACAGATAAAATGCAGCTGTTACTTTTAGATTGAACAATGGCATGAGTGAGACCACTGGGTATGCCTAATGGCCACCAGAGGGGTTCTATCTTTAACCCATTCACGCCGGTATATTTTGAAGCCAAAAATCAAATATTCCGGGCGGTTACAAAATCGTCCGGTGGAGCCTCCCTGGAGGCTGTCTGCTCACCGGCCGCAGCCCGCTGCTGCTTCGAAGCGCGAGCCCCGATACAGCGTCACACTTGCGGGATGCCCAGCAATGTTTATTTTTTCGGGTGTCTCATATATGGGACACCCATTGCTAATGGGTTAAAGGTGGAGTGACACACATTTGATCCCTGATGATTCTTGCAATTGAATAAGCACTCTGAGACTGCGAATCTTATGTTTCAAATTTTGATGTACAACTGGTTTCTGCACATGGACAATATCATATGAAAGTCTTGTATACGGAACTTGAGAGTTGATAAAGTGTTAGAAAGTATTCAATACAGTATTTTGATTATATATAACCAAGTACTGATTATTTAGTAATTTTGAACTTAAACCAAATAATAGTGGCTTTATACATACATTGCAACTTTCAACTTGCACATGGACTGGCCAAGATCATCTGTGAAAACATCATAATCATCATTCACACTTGCAAAATGTAATCTACTAAAGATAATACTTGCTCGTATCCTTTACTGATAATTCAGTGGTGAGAGTAGGAGTGGTGTTCAGTAATGTAATTCATGAAAATTTCCATAGCCTGCATAATTTCAAACTAACAAATGCACCAAATTTTGTGCATAATGGCAAACTTGATAGTGTATGTCTGTAGAGGAGTGATAACTTTTGAGGTATGCAAAATGGCAAAAGTTTTAGTTAAAATGATAGTATCAAATGTTTCTCATCTGATGTTTGCCTTTCTTTTGTTACTTTTTTAAAAAAAAAAAATGGGTATTAATCTTTTTTATATATTTTAACAATGTACATAGAGACAGTATGCTAAAGCAAACCACTGAATGAAATGATACCAGTCTACATTATACCTTTTTATTATGTATTCCTGTGGGATATTGTGTATTTCCATTCTTATTGTTTTTTTGTTCAATATTGATGAAGAATAATGGTGATCCACTGCACTTCATTTATTATACCATATACATTTGTTTACATTTATACTTTCTTTCCAGTTGGTACCATGGACGCTTGGACCGAGCACAAAGTGAAGAACGTTTACGGCTATTTGGGAAACTTGGAAGCTATCTGGTACGAGAGTCTGACCGTCGGCCCGGATCTTATGTCCTTTCCTACCTTGGACGCTCTGGAGTATCACATTTCAAGTAGGTTATATGTTCTGTTGAACTGTAGCCCCTATATCCGCAAAGGGAAGCTGAAAAGCTGAAATTGATTGTATATGTTAGTAGTATTATATGGACGTGTACATTATCAAGTGGTTATCAGTCAGTATTTTGGACAGGGGGTGATTGGGCTGTACCTTTTTATGGCATACTGCTCTGAGGTTTCCTTCATTTAGCAATCAAATGGTAATGATGGAAATTATATGGGTTGATGTGGAAATAGTATGTCTTTCTCCATGGGGAATAAAGGGGAAGGAAGTGGTTTTGTATTTTATTACTTAAAAAGATTGATCTATGTCAGTTTAGACATGTTGATATACCCAGGTTTCATCTCATGAAATGGGGTCCTAGTAATAATCATTGAAGTAGGATATTTTCAAAGTATGTGCAGATGAATAGAAACTATATTCCTGAATTAATTTGTTGACTAGTAAATTTGTTTGATATGGAGTAAGATATGAATGTGATCTTCCAGTCATAATAGTAAGTCAGTTTTATAATAATGTCTTTTATATTAGCTATGGAAAAATTTACCTTGAATATAATTTTTTTATGCAAGTTCCATTCTGTATTTGAAGCTCTGAAGATGAATGGCTGGAAAGTTTTCCCCATTGCTACTGAAATTAATGCATCGTTTGTATCCAATTCACCTTTTAAACATGTGTATCAGGAATACAGAATGTATGTAGTCATCTGATGAAGAGACTGTAACATAAAACATTTAATAAGTATTTGGTCAGGAATAAATTGAGTTATTTTCCTCTGTACAGGATCACAGCAGTATGTGGAGATTTCTACATCGGTGGTCGGCAGTTCAATGCCCTGAGTGACCTCGTTGGTTACTACACGAGTATGTCAGATCTCCTCAAGCGGGAAAGACTAGTTCATCCAGTTCCACCGCCTGAGCCTGTTAACGATCTGCGCAAAGTTGTAGCCATTCTTCCATACACTAAAATGGCAGACACAGATGAATTATCGTGAGTTTTTCTATTCAATGAAGGAAGGAATCCTACCAACCATCGGTCTTTTTTTTCTTTGTTTTAATCATTATATGACAAAGACTTTACCTTTAGTAATATCGTTATTGTTAGAGAGAAGATGAGAGAGAGGGAGAGAGATAGAGAGAGAGGGAGAGAGATAGAGAGAGAGAGAGAGAAGAGAGAGAGGAAGGAAATAGAGATGAGAGAGGGAGAGAGAGAATTTGAGAGAGAGGGAGAAAGATGAAAAGATGAAAGAGAGGAGAGGATAGAGAGAGGAAGAGAGAGTGAGGAAGAGAGAGAGGAAGGAATAGGAGAGAGGGATGGAAGAGGATGTGAGAGAGATAGGAAAGAGAAGGAGAGAGAGAGGGAGGGAGAGAGAGGGGAGGAGAGGAGAGAGAAGAGAGATATAAAAGAGAGAGAGGGAGAGGAGAGAAGGAGAGAGAAAGGAAGAGATAAGGACGAGAGAGGATAGAGAAGGAGAGAGGGAGAAGAGATAAAAGAGAGGAGAGGAGAGGGAGAAAGAGAGGGAGAAGAGGAGTGATAAAAGAGAAGAGGGAGAGGATGAGGAGAGAGAGAAGAGGATGAGATGGAGAAGAGGAAGAAAGAGGAGAGGATGAGGAGAGAGAGAGGAGAAAGGAATAAGGAGAGGGGGAGAGAGGAAAGAGAGAGAGAGAGGATGAAAGAGAGGGGGAGAGAGGATGAGAGAGAGAGAGAGAGGATGAAAGAGAGAGGAGAGAGATGATGAGAGAGGAGAGAAAGAGGTGATGAGAGAGGAGAAAGAAGAAGAAAAGAAGAAAAAAAGAGGGAGATGAAATTGGCATTTAGAATGTAGAAATTGACGCAAAGCTTTCTTCCGAACAGATTCCAGAAGGGAGATATATTCTTTGTTCATAATGAACTAAGTGATGGTTGGTTGTGGGTAACAGCTCATCGCACTGGAGAACAGGGTACTATATTCTCGGACCTGGTGGAGACCCTGGATGATGATATTGATCCCAATGTTGTGTTCTCATGGTTCCACCCAGACATTACTAAGAGTGATGCCATTGATCTTTTGATAAAAGGTATGCATGGTTGAATTGTAAGAACTTAGGGGATGATCATGCTGATAAAGTAGTGATTGGAAATGTACGTGCCAGGAACTGGAATGTGAAATATCCTCTCTGCTTCTTTATTTTGTGTTCATGTAACAGCTCCAATGTTGATGACGGATTGGCATTGATTTTCCTCTATACTCTTTTGGCTGGACAGCTGGTCAGGGCAGTTTCTTGGTGCGTCCAAGTGACAACTCCCCGGGGGATTATACGCTGTTCTTCCTCACCAACAACATTATTCAGAGATTCAGGATAGAGAAACGTGGTGTCAAGTAAGTACGTCATTATTAAAGTAATTTATCACTAGTCTCCAGCTTCAGATTTGTTTTAATATTGTTACTGTTACTTTTATATTTCTCTTTGGGTTATTATCACAAGTTTTATTTGTCTATTATTTTTGGAAGATGATTGATATTTTATTCTCATTTTTCGCAGGTACCTGATGGGTGGGAGAACTTTTTCCTGCCTAGATGCTGTGATCAATAGATACAAAACTGAACAGATTTTAGAAGGGCACACTTTAGGCAATCCAGTTTGTAAGGTAAGAGAAAGAGTGAGTGAGTGAGTGAGTGAGAAGGAGAGAGAGGGTGAGAAAGTGTTAGAGAGAGTGAGTGAGTGAAGTGAGTGAGAGAGAGATGGCAAGTGAGAGAAGAGAGAGAGAGATGGGGCAAGTGAGAGAGAAGAGAGAGAGGAGGGGGAGAGAGAAGAGGAAGAGAATGAGAAGAGGAAGAAGGAGATAGAGTGAAAAGAGAAGAGAGAGATGGATAGAGGGGAGAGGAGAATGGCAGAGTGACGGAATGACAGAGAGAGAAAGAGAGGAA
>NW_020870839.1:681814-696814 GCF_003789085.1 Penaeus vannamei
GTTCAAGCACTTGCAGATGTCTCTCACAGGGATAGAAATCCCTTAGCTACCTCTCTGCTGCGCATATTTAGGTAAGTGTTTGTCCTATACCTTGTTTTAAACCTCTATGCCATTAATGGAGTAAATGGGAAATGCATATTTAAATTTATGTTTGTAGGGATCTGTATATTATGCTATGTGGAGTTCTTATATGTATAATTGAGTTAAGTCTTCAGTCATGATATAAGGTTAGCTGTTTCACTCTCCATCCCTGATTAACTGAGGAAAGTGATATACGTGATACAGGAATGAATGTCGTGAGCATGACCTCCTCCAGCGACTAACAGAGCACGAGATTGAGAGAGAACATGAGACTAGTACCCTATTCCGGGCTGCCTCTCTTACCACAACACTACTTGACCTCTATATGAAGTCAACATGCACAGAATTCCTGACAGAAGCCATCTCTGATACCATACATAGGATCTTAGAATCAAAGCAGTCATGTGAGGTAAGGAAATGTTGAAGTTATGAGAGATATATTAGTGTTTAGCGTATTTTATCTCTGTGTTGACTTGGGTATTTCATTTCTCATTTTGAAGTGAGCTCTCGTCTTGAATTTTGATGTATTATATGGTAGAGATTGATATAGCATTAATATTGGATGTGTATGATTATATGCAGGTAAGTCATTGCATATAGTAGATATATTTAATCAGCTTCATCTATGCTCAGTTGAGCCATCTGAGATTGAATGTCAAAGGTAAAAATATGCTAAAGTAAGTGGTGTCTGATTTTATGGGCTAGATGAAAACAGGTTGTTTTATGCCAGGATTCCAGTGGTGATGAAGAAATTTAGAATATAGAATGACCACTGAGCTATTAGGCAGAAACAAGGGCAGTTTGAATACAGTATTTGTCACATAGTATAGTCTGTGAAGCTATCAAGCCAAAGAATGCTGCATAATGATTTGATGGGGAGAAGAGGAAAAATATAAAGGCATCCTTATAATGCTATATGAAGTTATTGAAATTCAAGGGGATTTTCATTTTTAATAGGTTATCTGGAAACTATGGCTTCCATCTCTCTGCAGCTCAGAAACATAACAGTTTCAGAGCTGCAGTGCAAATGATACAGTGCATGTGTAATTTCTGGTTCTTTGTGTAGCTCTCTAGTGTACCTTCATCTGTCAGGTGTTCACACAAGGATTTTGGACAGGTGATGCATAGAATAACAAATGATGAAGGGTATATATAACCAGAGAAAATATTTACTTAGAAAATTTAAAAGACTACTTCAGGCTCCAAAGAAAATTTTTGAATTGATAGACAAATCAGTAACTGCTTAAATCACATTTAAATTTTTTTTAACTGCGTGAAATTGAATATTCTGTTGATATTGTAACAGGCACCAAATACATTTACAAATAAAACCTGGTATCATATCAATAAATATTTCCTACATTCTTTGCATATGTGATTTGACATACTTGCAGCTCAATCCTACAAAAATGGATAACCCAATGGATGCTTGTGCCAATGCTGAGTTCCTCCTGAAAGTTCTGGACGACATAACACAGAGTATCTTCTCGTCTGCTGGCGCATGTCCAATGTGAGTAGTTTGTTTACCTCTTGGCCAAGTTAAGATAGAAGTTGAAGGCTTTGAAATAAGGTATGAAGGTTAGGTGAATTGGATTGGTGACATATTAGTAAAAAAGAAATTTTCTGTAATTTTTCTGTTTATTTTTTTATTACATATGATATATATATATATATATATATATATATATATATATATATATATATATATATATATATATATGTATTATATACATACATACATACATATTGTAGAGAATATTTCCATACGAGATTAATTATTTTCTTTTTGAATGTATGTTGTCATTTTGTTTATACATTGTTTATTTCGCTTTTTTATTTCAGGCCTTTAAGATATATCTGTGGGTGTTTACAACGTAAAGTTTCTGAAAAATGGCCACAAGATCGTTTGGTTAAAACAAGAGTAGTCTCAGGTTTCATATTCCTGCGATTAATATGTCCAGCTATCCTCAATCCTCGACAGTTTAACCTCCTGCAAGGTATGATGCGCTGGTGTGCTTCCAGTTTGCTTAATGGCTGGGGAAAGTTTACATGATTTTAGAAAATATACCTGCTTATACTAAGTCTATTATAATTGTTATACCTATGTTATACATAGCTAGTTTCTGACATATAGTTATTGTTTATTATTATATTAATTGATAGTTTGATTTTGGAAATGATTACCAGCATGCAAGTGAGCAAATAGACATGCACACATGCATGTGCGCACGTGCACACACACAGAAATTAAAAGCCTCACTTGATATATCAGGGAAAGACCTTTCATTTCGTAAAATATGATTATTTCAGAGCCTCCACACCCTGTAGCATCGAGGTCATTGATCATGATTGCGAAGTGCCTACAGAACTTGGCAAACCTGGTGGAGTTTGGAGGAAAAGAGCAGTACATGGAAGTTGTGAATCCTTTCATACTGAAAAATAAGGAACGTATGATCTGCTATTTGGACTCCTTATCGGTAAGTAGATATATGTAATTCAAGTGTCTGTACCTTAATTCAAAATCTTTATTTATATTGCTGCACAAACAGCTATTGACAGGAGGAGTATACAGGCACTGTCCTTTTTTTTATTATTAATTTTGTTACATATACATGGCTGCATAATACATATTTACGAAGGAATTATTCACCAGGTCTACCAGTTGTCACCTCTTCCATCACTTGAATATCTTCGAACATTTTTTTTTTTTTTTTTTTTTCTTAAATTCTTAACATTGTTATTGTATAAAAGTTAACCCAGGATGGTAAAGATACATTCCATGTCTTGTGGCTTCACGAGAGCTGAATCACCAAGGAGTAAATTACTAGCCCTTGTTTACCTTGTTCATTAATTTTTGAAAAGATTTTTTACATTTTTTATTTATTTATTTATTTATATTTTTTTTTTAAGTGATATAATAGTACAATGGTATTATGATCATTAAAGTAATGATATTAATAGCACCAGAATGGACTCATTGGTGGTTAAGGGACCTGTCCCTGAAAATGCGTGCCTTGCTTTACTCATTTCATCATAAAAATATATCATTGGAAATAACTCAAGAATTGTTTTTGCATGATGTAGAGTATATGGTTGCGCTTCATCTCCTATATCATTTTAACCTTGCCTCTCCATATGGTGGGCAGGATCCCCCAAAAAGTTGGATTTTTTTTTTTTTTTTTCTTCTTTTTTTCTTCTTCTTTTCTTTTCTTTTCTTTTCTTTGCTATATCCCAGCGGTAGTAATTTATCCATGATTTGCCCTAGCACTCCGATGCACTAGTGAAAGCAACAAACCGTGTTTGAATCGCAAAAAATTATGACTGCTGGGATGTACCAAAGCTTGTGTAAACAAAATTCTGAGAGATATCGTTGGGAATTTGGGTGCTTCCCAAAGTAACCATATCTCATATGGTTATAGACTCCAGATACAAGTGTTTAGGTGTCCAATGTTGTTTTTGAAATGCAGGAGCAGCTGGCCACAAATGGAGAAACAGGCAGTTTTTTTATTTGTAATATGTAAATATGTACAGTATAGCAAAACTTTATGTATCGTAAGGTGTCAATTTTTAAAAATCCTTTTACCTTATGTAACCAGAATGTTGGCGAGCGACCAGAAATAGAGGAACAACCAGTGAAGAGTGAGCCATCAAGGGATCTAGCACAGCTTCATCACATCTGCGTAACACACCTTGCAGAATTAACTACGAAAGCCAAAACACAGGTCAGTCTTCGGGTTATTAATTTGAAGGAGACATTTCAGATCACAAAGGCAAAAAATGAGGAGGCCCTGCAAGACATTTTAAGCATAGTAGCAGCTTTTACTTTAAAGTATGATTATGTTAATATTTGCAAATAGATTCTCAAATATAATGCATGAAAAAACACAACAGTCCTTCTCACTGCCTACTTATCTTAAAGCCCTAAACATGGGTATACTCTCTTAACTCCTTTCCTGTTTTTGCTACTTCCTTTCCCTTCCCCAACTACCCCCTTTTTTCCCCAGAAAAATTAAGATTTGATTGATGAACCTGTTGCTAATTATATTGATTTAATTTTCAGGTAACTTTAAAGAAATTAGTTACTGTGACAGATATGCTGAAGAAACACAAAGAGAAATACCAGGAAATGATGAGGTGATCCCCGCCCCCACCTGGCCCTGCATAGAATTAATATGCCACAGTGCCTAGGTGTCCCAAGGCGTTGCTGGCCGGCTCCTGCTCTTCTTGTATGCCACAACGCATATGGGTCCTGAGCCATCATTGGACCACCCCTGGCCATGCAGTGTGTTATTGTGCCACAGTGCCTAGGTATCCTAAAATGCTGCTGGCCCCCTTCCTGTTCCACAAAGTGGTAGTGTGCCACAGTGCCTAGGTGGCTCAAGGCATAGCTTATACCTCTCCTGTTGTGCAAAGTATGTGGATTTTGACACAGAAGTGGTCTGAATCACTGCTGCTGCTGTCCTGGTTGATTTGTGTTTTTGCATCTCAGAAACCAGATGTTCCAAGGTGTTCTATCAATGCTTGGATATACTGAACCATTGTTGACTCCCTCACTCCAACTGGACATCAGTACTGGAGCCTAGACCATACAGAGCAGTTGTGGCTGAGGGTGGCAGAACAGTTGCCACAGTGGGATGTGTAATGTGGCCAAGACAACCTTTTAAGCTACAATTTCATTGTATATGATGTAAAAAAAACAAAACAAACAAGATAAATTTTGAAAATTTTGATTAGTATGATGTAAGTTTTGATATTTTACTCATACTGTGGGTGTGAATGATGTACAAGTGTTGTGGATGTGACTCCTAAACAGTTAGCGTGTTGTCGGAAGTACTGCATGTGGGTGCTAAACTTACAAGACTCACAGGATGTGAGTGTGATTGTAGGATAACTCTAAACAAGATTTACAGCCAGTAAGTGGTATGTAGTCTGTTTTGAGTTGCACCAATATAATCTACAACCAAATGATCTCACAAATTCCCACCAGTTGCCTGTATTTCTGATTCCATATTTCTTGCTGTTAAAAATGAGTGGATATTACTACTATGTGGTTCAGGTGATAGTAGAAATGGCCTCCATGTGACCTCATTGTAAATATGACCTTTATGTGGATTTACCAGAGGTAGCCTTTGCTATCATCATGCCCATTTAAAATCATACATAGCTGCTATTTCCTCTAGGGTATGTGAGACATGATTGGTTAATATATACTGGACCATGGTTGGCCTGACTTCCATAGCTATGTAAGGGTTTCTTTGATAACCATGTCAGTAGGCTCATGTTAGCCACTATCTGTGGCCAAGTCATGAGTTAACCCTTCCATTCTAAGGATTTACCCTTGTGAAAAAGAGTCCAGTGTGGAAAGTCATGTACCATTAATGCTATGATATGGAGTAGTAGTATCATAACTTAAGTCATCCTGGGGATGGGTATAATAAACAATTCTGTAAGAATGTCAGTCAGTTTTCTGATCATGAGGTTTGTTTCCTTTGACTGGAAAGGATTAACATATAATTTGTGGTAGTGGTTATTTTATTTATGATTTTTTTTTCTTTTTTTCAGTCTGAAGAAATATTTTGATCTTTATATCTAATGCTGCTTTTATCATCCATGTCTCAAATCTTCTGAGTGTGAAAAGAAATATTAATGAAAAGCATGGAATATTACCAATGAAGCTTAATTATGTCAGTATAATGAACAGTCTGAATGCCATATTTTGTAAAAGACTGCAGACTTAATGAGCTGTAATGGTCTTTAGAATTTACAGTATATACAGAGTGCAGTGTCAGTTGATAAATATATTCAGCTAGTGGCAGTTTACAAGATAGTAATTTGGAAAGTATATGCATGGAGTGACCCTTCTCGAGGGGAAAGTTGAAAAGAATACATTAATACTAAGTGAAACTTTAAAACTAAATTTTGAATTGCATGAAAAATCTCCAAATCTCCATTATATTTGGAAGGCAAGGAGTGTTTTCAGTTTATGACTTTAGATGGTTCAGCAAAAAATTCAGATTTTTTTGTATAGCTAATGGTGCTAACTGGATAGTTGGGTTCTTCCACTGTTTCCTTATGTCAGGTACCATTGAAAAGATGTGCCATGTATCTTATGTTGTGTACAGTTGGTGGAGCTGAAGATGCTGGACGAGTGCTGTTGCTTTGTGTTGCTAGTATACTGTGCTGGTCTGCTGGATGGTCCTTATTGTTACTATTTTATACTGTTCTGCTGGACAAAACTGCTGACCTGCTCTATAATCAGTATGCTGTGTACTGCTTTGTTGGATGGTCAGTATACTGTTCCTTTTTTTTTTTTTTTTTTTTTTTTTTAGATGGTGAGCATACTTATTTGTTGATCTGTATGGTCTGTATATTGTACCAATTTGTTGATCAGTATGTATGCTGCATTATTCAGTGAATGATCAGTATACTGATATTTTATAAGATGGCCAGTATACTGTTCTGTTCTGTTTGATGTCAGTATGCTATACCTTTCTTTTGAAAAATCAGTGTAGTTTAAAATGGTCAGTATACTGCTCTGTTTTGTAGTTGTCAGTAAAAATATTCTTTTCTCATGATCATTATATTTTGTTCTTCTCTTTAATGATCTATATGCTTTTCTTTTCATTTATATTGTCATTATATTGCACTGTTTTTATAATAGACAGTATAATATTCTGCTTTGTTAACAAGGTGTTCAGTATATTGGTCCAAGAACTTACAACTTGCTACACAACTTTTATTCATATTATAGATGACTATATATATAGATATAGATATATGTGAATGCCTTGTCTAGTCCAGGCCAAGAGTCCTCAAGAGAAATATATATAAATTGCGTATCCCAGTGGCCACAATCTGTAAGTGATTTCAAGTTACTTAAAGGCTAATTTTATAAATCCGGCATCTGGGATGTGTAAGAGACCTTTTGGGATAGATTATGCTAGGATTCATTGTTTATATAATAGAAGGAAATGGATGATAGTATGGACCAAGTCCACAATTTGCTGTGCAGATTAAAGCAATGAATAGAGCCTTTGGTTAAACAGGAAGACATTAGTGGGAGATGTAAACAAAGATCATTGCTCAAGTCTTTGCAGTTTAAAGATCTATTGAAATGATGTTGAGAATAGTCAGGGGTGGTCTGGATAAAGAAACAGAGGCTCTGGTTATTTATTTATTTATTTTTGTGTCAAACCAATTTACTGCTTTATTAAAACTATGATACATAATTCATATAATAATCATTACAGCAGACCAATGAAATCAGTTGATAACCAGAAGGTGTGATAAAATATTTTTATGTGATGGTATTTGAAAAGGTCACCAAATGTGAGAAATATGTGGTATATTTTTAAGTTTTATGATTTGCACTCTAGCAGAAAGAAATTGTTCAAATCCAATGATTGGAATAGGATTAGTTTCTTCATTTTCTATGAACATGACATTTGAATCAAGTATTAAAATTGAATAGATTGAACTAAGTATTGTACAGTGATGGAAGATGTACAATAGCCATCCTAAAAAAGCACAAGGACATTGATTATTTTTAGTATCGAAAGTTGATGTTATCATAGTAAACCATTGTAAAAGATAAGAGAAAGAAAATAATTGTCTCTTGCGTGAAATGGTAAATTCTGGTAAGCACTGAGTTCCAGAAATCAATAAAACAGTTTTATACTTTTTCATCAAAAGCATGAAAGTACTGTGTATAAGCATGTGTCATATTCTATAACCCAAATCTTGTTTTGAGTGGAGGTGTGTGATTGCCTTAATATCTAAAAGTTAATTGAATATTCCCAGCCAAACAAAATGGTATGATGTGTAAAGATTTGAAATTATATTCATAATACAAATGAACAAGCATTCCATAATTCTCAGAAAGGTTGACTTACCTGGTGAGTTAGTGGGCTGTAATGACTCTTTAAAAGTGATTATAATTATACCAGTGATTAATAACTGATTGCTGATTTATGGATACAGAAAACAGTAAAACAAGTTAGGCTGATCATTAGTATTGGTACTTAACCATCACCATGATATGGATAACTTTAAAATAAAATAAAAAAAACATATATCCAGTGTGGCAGATATTTCATTCTTACAAGCTTAATCTTTTGGCCTATATTTTTCTCAGATAATATTGCTGTTGACTTGACACTAAATCTTTTTTGATAACAGTATTAGCAAAGTTTATAGGAGAGTGATGAAAACTACTGTACCCTTTATTCAGTAGACAATGTTCATATTCAAAGATAGCTTTTTTGTATTGTTTGTATAGGATACTTTTTATTATAGTTATTTGTGTGGTCAAAATTATAACATTTTGTAATGTGAAAGTAAACTAGGAGGATCCATAGAGAGATATTTAGGGAATGTAATAAATCTCATGTCTGTAACACACTGCCAATAATGTGCTTCTGTTCTTGCTCTTATTTTATGAAATGTTATTTTATTTGACTTGTTATAACTGTTTATTGTGCCCATATTTTTATATGCTGAATTTTGAGTTTTACTTTTTAGCTTTTTTGAACATGTTACAGTAAAATTCATTATTCAAGATCTTAATATTCTGAAATGATAATTGCTTGCTATGCTTTCATGCCATATTTAACATTACAGGTGTGAAGGTTTTCAAAAGAAAAAGCTCGAGAATATCTGTTTAGCAAAGTGCCATGGGTCTTTTATTCATGCAAGAAGTGTATGACACAAAGCATGAACTTTATTTTGGAAGTAATCAGATTATAATGGTAATAACAAAAATAAAAATATTGATGTGGGGATATCTAAATTAACACTACTATATCATGGTTTGCTCAGCCTGACAATAGGACCAAGATTAATTTATGGTTATACAACAAGCCAACTTTATATGTAAGTTTTAATAAGAATATTTCCTTTTTTTAATTGGGAATTTATAGTCCAATATTTATTTACTTTAGTAAAACAGATAAAGTCATGCTCATGGTTTACAGCAACTGAGCCATATTGATGTAAAATACATGATTAAAGTATGTGATAGAAATAGCTGTTAAGTAGAAAACTGGATTATTTATGAATATTCAGTTAGGTTATTTTCAACTATTCACAAAATATGCAGTGGAGGAAAGATTACGTAACATGAGACTGGCATGTATAATGTAGCAGACAGTATTTACTGTACCACCAGATAAAGGGTGTTCATTCAGTAATTCTTGGCATAGGGCCAGGCTCTCAATTGGCAACTTGAAACACACATTCTGTAAGTACGTTTTGTGTACAAATTTTTGAAGTTATAGTTTTTGAGGTTATAGCTCAGTATATGTGAGCTGTCTTCTCCAACCCTCTGCTGAGTTTGTGCCATTTAATCACAGAGAAAATTGTAATCAGTTGCTGAGCCAAATTGACAGGTAACGTTTGTTTGGTTCTATTGTGTAGCACAATAAGAGTTCTTTGTTACTATTTACTGCTCCTGATTATGTTGATCTAGGTTCTATAGGTAAAATATTTTTGTGAATTTATAGAATGTAAAAAATCATTTCAGTCATTTGTTATTGTTTATACAATGATGCTTTAACAATATGATATTAGAGTGTTTTGAGCTTTTATTTTATTTATAACCTTTGAATATCACCATAGAAAAGAATCCATCAGATTCTGAGATTCTTAAACAAGAAAAATATTTATTGCCTTACAAAGATATCTGAAACTATATGGTAAGCTTAACATTTTGAAGTATTTTGTGCATATGTCAGCTTGAACAAATAGCAGTTATATTGAATTTCAAATGTGCTCAACCAAAACCGTGTTTTCCCTTCCATTTAGCCACAAACTGCACTATTTTTCCTGTAATTATGTCAGTCCCCCCCACCCCACCCCCCAAAAAAAAATCATACAGGGGCATATGTACAAGAGAAAGTGCTATATCATCAGTTTTAAATATCAGCAAATCAAAATACAGATAACTTCAATCCACATCTAACAGAACATTTGATTTGGTTTTGGGGAGAGCGTCAGAAAAGCACCATCTGAAAATTCATCACCTTGGTAAAAACTGAATGTGGTGAAAATCATAAATGAAGAAAAAGGAAATGAGAAAAAAAAAAAATGAAAAGCCAATGATATCTTCAACAAAATTGTATATTCATGGAAAACAAGAGATCATTTTTCAAGGAAATAATACTATTCTAATATTTCTTAGACACATTACTTCCACCCCCCCTTACCCCACTTTTAGCAGGCATTATTCTATTCTAACCCACAAAATCTATACCTCTATCAGTTTTATTGGCTATGAATTGTGTTTTTATTATTGCACAAAAAAAACAGATCCCCATGAAAAAACAATACAAGAGGACCAACAGTTAGATGTTATGTCTTCAAGGGTTTTTAAAACTTGGTGGAATCGGTTGTTGAGACTTGCTTGTTGCTTCATCTATTTGCATGAAATAAAAAGCTGAAATTGTCCATAGCCATATGATTAGCTTTTGGCATTGGCTGTGCATGTGATTGCCTAAGGTGCCACCACTTGGAAGGGGGATCATCAAAAGGGAAAAAATACAATAATAAATGTAATCAAAAATGATTGCAGACTGGTACCCCTGCCCATCCAACATTTTCTACAGTGAGATACCATCACTGCCATTATCAGGTATATATATATACTATGTGGGTATAGTTTAGGGGGTGCCAAATCTTCATCTCCCTTCGGATGCCAAATTGGCTAGAGCCACCAATGCCTAGTCAATGAATATGGGATGATTATGCATGGCTAAAAGACTTACTGTACATTTTTACTTCACATACTGTACTAAAAGAGTAAAACAGTTATACCAGTTACCATTTTGCTTGCAACGGACCTAGCACAAGCCTTAAACACTGCAAACGAAAGGTTAGATCCACTTACCTACAGACCTGAATAAATGACCAGTATATGATAAAAATACAGATGAGGTTGAAGTAGTGAAGCTATGATAAATGATACACTTCATGACAAAAGGAAAATGACAGTTGCCAGTATATAAATGACCAGTATATGATAAAAATACAGATGAGGTTGAAGTAGTGAAGCTATGATAAATGCCCAAATATGAAAATTTATCCTAGAGATTCCATTTCTTAAATATGACAAGATTATACATACCTTACATATGACTGCAAGCTGTGACACTCATTAATGGATGCATACAATAAAATTTTATGAAAATACATTCCTTTGTATTCCTGTAATTAGCAAGCATGCAGACCACAACAGAATATAAGTACACCAAGTATGACAGTGACCATCAAGGAATCTCTTTACCAAATATTGGATAAATAACAAGAACCAACCCGTAACAAGCTGACAAAATATATCTATAACAGCCTAAAGCATCTTGCACCTGAGATGACAATCAATTCTAGCCTATGAGAAACATAGTATTACTAATATTCAGACTACAGTAATCCACACACTCTAAATGTTAAAATGATGCCTGCTTTGTTTAATATTGTTTAAGACAAAGTATTCATTTGGATATTAATAGTTGAATCAATTAAATTACAAGAAGCAATTCAAGGAACCCGACCTAGCTATTGTTTAAAGGTTGCCATATATCATTCCCTTTATCCATTGAAATACAGGTTGGTTAATCTTTGCATCTTGAACTACAGGCCACTTGATTTTGGTGTATTAAGCTACAGGTGACTCCTTTGTTCTGCAGAATTATTATTGTTAACCTTGGGTCTCCTGAATTATGGCTAGGTCAACTGTAGCCTATGCAACTAAAGGTGCCTTAACTTTAATGATCCAAATTTACGCTATTGCTGGCTCAACTTTAGTCTATTGAACTGGCCCAGTATATTTATAGTTCTATTCATATTATTAACCTTATATTGCCAGTATTTATTAGGTACATAAAAAGGTTTAAAAAGTCTTATTATATAACCATTTGCATCTAATTTCTATCTCTAACTTCTGTAGTAAAGTAAAAAAATTGTATCATTCTGTACTCTTGAAATAGAGGAATATCTAATAATATTTTCATTACACAACACTTTATCCTACAGCTATAATAATCATAATCAAGGGTATAAACAACTGTAGCCACTGAATATATATTTATTTCCCATTACATAAGGAATTAAACATGTATATATAAAAAAGTAATACAAGATTTCTTTTTATAAAAGTCTACATGAGATGACATCCAAAAAACATGTATTATCTATAACTTAATAATAATCATCTTGCTAAGTCTACTGTAAATTGCACAATATAATTTCATCATCATTAATATCATGTAAATCTTTGCCTGACTTACCTTTCATGCACTGGACATCTATATACTTAGTCACCATTACCACAAGTCATACTTTTCTACTTTAACAGTAAAGGCTGACAAATCAATATAACTGGATGGAGGATATCACCAACTTATATTTAATTTTGTTTTATCTGATGACTCAGAGTAATATAGTGACTAGACTAACTGCTTATAGAAATATAAATGCATTACTTTCTGAGAAATTATTAAAGAGTAATACAGAAACACATTGTTCTATATGTATGTATTCAATATATACACATTATATCATACATGCATATGCTTACAAGCATAAATATAAGCCCACACCTCATGCTTACTCCTACACTCATACACTTACAAGACACGGGGCATAATTCACTGATAAAATTCCCATCCCTACACAATCTAGATATCACATAAAATCCACCTGGAATTTTATAAAAAGTTGCTGCTAACAGTTACCGAGCTGGCATAACAGTGAGTGGCTATCATATCACCTGTTACTTATATTACTATTTAATGACACTTACACATAACCTGCAGCATAAAGAATAACATCAAGGTTAACCGTTTGAAAACAATTTTGACAGAATAGCTGCAAATGACATCCCTATACCTGCTCCAACTGCCATAAATGTAAAAATCTGATAGTAGCTATACTCAACAACATATATTTCTGATTTTCCATGAAAGGACTTTGCGGGCTCTTCATCTAGTAACAGTGATTCCCCTCCATTATTTTCTGATGACAGAAATACCTTAGCAAATACTGACTCTAACTGAGAGTTTATCTGTTTGGAAAGAAGCCTCCTTTCTTCATGCAAAAGAGAGGCAACATTACCTGTAATGGTTTTTTCTTCAGCTTTAATTAATTCAGACATGCTCTTTTTCAGTGACCCTACAGCTTTTATCAACTTATCTATGTCTTTTTTAGCACTGCCCACTGAATTTGTTAAAAGAGCCAGTTCATCTTTAAATGCCTTTTGGGATACATGAGAATCTACTGTCTTGGGTTGAGTACTACCATTGGCTAACATACTAGTAGTACTCAGTTTTTCTGAGATGCTATTTATAACATCACTATGCATCTGAGCATACCCAGCCATCAATTGCTTGCTGTTGGTGGTCACATGCTCCTTCACTTCTCGGATTCTCACCCAGTTATTGATGGATGTGATGATCGATGCAAGAGCTGCTGACACCAATGATGCAATAATTGACCTGTGTGGATAAAGGGAAAAAAATATATATATCTGCTACATCCCATAAATATGTAAAATTCTAATTATTAGTAAACAGAAACATCAGACACGGCTCATAAAATTTATATCTAATATACCAAAGCTGTCAGATTTCTCTCTGTACTAGCAGATGACCAGATAGACTGAAACTATAAAATGAAATCACAGAAAACAACCAAACAGACAACATACATGATTTATTATACAAAACAAGTGCACTCTAAAACTTATCAACTCATACACTGATAAAATCCTAACAGTGATCATTCATAAACACATATTTCCACACCTTGCACAAATAGGAACAAGCTTCCCAACACATAACAGTAAACATGAAGGAGACAATAGGTTTTGCTTACCAATATTTGCTCTGTTCTGCCTGAAACCGTTCTCTTTCATGACAGTCACGGATAGCAGCTGAAAGCTGGCTGAAGGTATCTCGTTCCAAACGCTCACATATTTGAAATTCCCCACGTAGTGTCTTCAATTTTACATTCATCTCTCTTGCCTGTGTAATAAATACTATTTAAGCGATTTACTACTATGAGTAAAATCTGCCTTTATAATAACAAAGTGAAATCAAGAATGAGATGCTAATGGGTGTATTATAAAGTACACTTTTGAATGGCAAGAAGCACACAAAAAAATTCTGAAGAATGAAAATTCAGGAAGAGAGTGAAACTTAGCTTGGAAATAAATGGGATGCACTAGGCTACTAATAATGTGGCAAAAACTTGAGAACTAAACCAAATGATTGGGAAAAAAGTTTGATGCATTGCCAAGACACATCATATGTGTTAACTACTGGGATACACAAGGCACACACAATACTGTTATACCCTAATGGGAAAACCATAGATTATAATTCTGTGGGCTGATTAGTTAGTGATATGACAGAGGTATCACCAGTTTATCTTGTTAAATCAGTATTAACTTGTATTTATTGGCAAAAAATTACCGATATTCCAAAAATCACATAAAACATCTACAAACATGACACAACTTCTGAAATGTTCAAAATAATCACTCTAATGGCTGTGGAGTGCAACGATGCACAAGTCTAACCCACCATAACTCAACTCTTTTGTATTAAGGCTCTGGTTCATCTTCAAACATTTTTTTGGCCTGAAATTAAACATTCCTCTCTTGAAAACTGAGCGGAAAATAGACAGCAACACATAGGGAGGGGGAGGGGGGAGACATTAGTTGAGTGGAGACTGTCAATGGACGAACATACACTGCCCTTTTTTCTGCCACTTGTTCTTGCAAATATCTACTTCACAAAGCTGATTTTGTACAAAAAAAATACGATGAAACAACCACCTGTTTGATTTACTTTGAAATTTGAGAAAATGCTGAACTTCTCTAGGTGAATGAATAATCACCCTCACAATTCCTAACATATGAAGTTCTGG
>NW_020870839.1:701814-716814 GCF_003789085.1 Penaeus vannamei
ACACACACACACACACACACACACACACACACACACACACACACACACACACACACACACACACACACACACACACACACACACACACACACACACACACACACACACACACACACACACACACACATACACACACATACACACATACACACATACACACTGAAACATACATATATACTACTTACTGTATTTTGAAAATTGCTGTCTTAGTTTTTATTTGTTACAGTTTGTTATCTCTCAGCAGGGCAAGCTATAAATTTGGAATGAGGAGACATTAACATTCAGCATGTCTCTGATACGCATTCGTGGACGTACAATCCTTTCACCTATTGTAAGTATTTATTTAGCATCAGGTTGATGAGCATAATATTGTGTATGAATCTGATATTTGCAGTCATGATTTTGGTATTCATATATTAGAAATGAACAGCAGAATTATTCCCTTTTTTTAATTGGTTTAAAGTTCTTTAGATTTTACTGTCTTTCAGTACATATCTATATATATATAGTATCATATGAAAGAAGACAAAGTAACATTATATCACTTTGTAACTTACAGCTGAGTGAAAGTGAACGCTTGGAGGCCCGAGCTTTAAGAGAGCAAGCCATACATTCCCAGCAACAACGACAGAAAGATCACAGTCGCCAGAGTTCTGTAAGGACAATATGAAACAGATTATTGATTTTTTTTTATTGTTGATGGTGTTTGTATGGGCATTGTATCAAAAGGAATCAAAGAAATTTCATTATGAATTCCTTTAACAAGTACAACAGTTATGTATTGCTAAAGTTTAATGGCTGGAACTATGAAATATCTATGAAATATATATATATATATATATATATTATATATATATATATATATATTATATATATATATATATATATATATATATATATATTTTTTTTTTTGTATATGTATGTGTGCGTGTATGTATCACTTATATTGGGTAACAAATAAGAAATAATCTCTATCAAGTCATAAAGGAATATAAACTTTCACAGCGTCAAGATAGCCACATTCCCGAAACAGAACGAATCTCGAATGAAGGCCGGACCTCCAGTGCCACACGAAGGTCTGTCCTATCCACCCCGAAGAGTCAGCGTACCAATGGAGGAACGTCATCTTCGTCAGCACCAAGTAGCGGAGGAGAGGTTCTCACAGGCCCGGAAGATTCCCCGAGTGCAGCCAATGTGTCGGTTCAGACAGAATCCTCTATGTCACTTACTGCCAGCACGGACCTTCGTTCTTACCTCAACACCTCCCTTGACACCTCTCTTGACACCTCCACTAGTGCCTCCTTTAACACCAGGCAACAATCGTCTTCAATGGTCAGTGGACTATCCCCAGTTTGCAACACCTCTTGTAATACTTGTATATAAGTCTTAATGCAATGCTGCTGGAAACACTTAATGTTCACTGTAGTAGGGCTTTCTCGAGTGTATTTAAATATCGATGGCTCCGCGAGTACAAAAATACCTAGGAGACAATTAATAGGCCTATGTGACCTCCCCTTTCCTTGAGGTTTTGAAGAAGAAAAAAAGCCTAATGCTATTAATATCAATGATGTCATTATTATCATTAATATTATTTTTAGTGTTATTAACATCACTCATAACAATACTAGAAGAATAATATTTTTTTAAATAATGCAAAAGGGTAACAAAGGTAAGATCAGTACATGCCAACTTGGTGAAGAAGCGCCTAGAGAGCCATTTATGTGTAAATGAAAATGATACGTTAAACGCACAGTGGGCATGGCTTGTGCATGCCATCCCCGGCAGCATTGGGTTAACCTTTTAATTATTTCCCATGGATGTCGTTCTCTATCCCTTCTAGATACTTGTATGTTCTTATGTATGACCATGACAGAATCATTTTTACTTTGTTGGATTAATGTGTACTGTGTTTTTTTTTTTTTCTATATGTATGGGAAAGTATTTGTGATTTGCCTAAATACAAAATTATTCTGAGATGACTTACATATTTCACATAGATCAGGCAGTTTGATATTCTTTACTTCTGGAATTTCAGGCACAAGTAGACGAAGCTCTTCTGCTGAGTGTCTCTCCTGAGGTTGCAACAGATCTCATCTTAGGTCGAGTTCATCCATCCACAATATTACACCAATCAAATAAGGATATACGGACTATACAGGCAGACTCTCAGCGAACTGATACTGCCAGTGCCACACTCACTCAGGAACAGCAGTCGGCAGAGAAACAGCAGGTTCCTGAGGCCCATGACACAACTACTGCATCAGTAAGTCTCAGTCTTGCCTCCTTTTCTGAAGAAGGAGGAGATGGCTCTGAGGAAGGCCTGGAAGCATCTGAAGAAATATTAGAAGTATCTGAAGTAATGGATGGTTCAGAAGAAGACAGGGACTTGAGCTTGCCAAGCGAGGCCGAATCAGACTGGCACAGAGACGAAACTGACGATTCCCATACGCATTCTTCCCAGACCACATCACAGAAGAGTGGCTCAGGCTCAAGCTTTGATCTGCCAAGAGACCTTAGAGTCAGTGCACTGCGTGAGGGAAGGGAGTCCAGTAGGTCCATGCAGAGAGATTCTGGACGCAGTAGCAGTCACAGTGACTATCTAGATGACTACTTAGAACTTCTGACCAGCAGATCTAGCAGCAGCCTTGGTCTTCAGTCAGCTGGAGTATCTGTAGCTCCAAGCAAAATGGTCGCCCCTGTCACTACTTCATCTGCAACCCGGGGAGTCATTACTACCAGTTCTACAGACCATTCAGACCAAAGGAAGTCATCCGTGCGTAGGGACAACAATAATACGAGGGAAAAAACAAGAAGCACGGATAGTTCTGAGTCGTTTGGAAATAAAGACGAAAGTGACTCTGGCAAAAGCATGAATAAAGAAGCACTTAAAGGAAAACTGATAGAAGACTTGAAAAACGATGGTTAGAGCAAGAAGAAAAGAAAGCAAGAGACAAAGATTGGCCTAGAGATAGACTGGAAGAAACCTGCACAGTAAATCAGCTCTGTCAGTAAAGAGATTGTCGTATCACAGAGATCCCCCGGAGTGTGGAGCAAGTGGAGGTTTCATTTTATTGTTTTATTCTTTTATTTCAGCTGCTCAGAATCTAGGAGCAACTTTACAGTTATTTTCAACTAAAGCATATTTCTTGCAGTATGTATGTATGTACTCAGTCCATCTATGGCTGTAAAGTGCAGTCTCTATAGGAGTGAATGTAGTGAGATTTGAGTGTGCTAGTGTGAGTCAATTCATAGTGAGGAGTGAGTGTGCGAGTGCTGAGTTGAGAGAGTGGAGAGTGGAGAGTGGAGAGACAGTGAGAGAGAGTGGACAGTGGAGAGTGGAGTGCAGAGTAGTGAGAGTGAGATATGAGAGTATGTTTATGTGTTCTTATTATGAGAGTACTTTTTGGAGAGTGAGTTGAGAGGAGATGAGAGTGATGTTGAGAGTGAGGAGTTGAGAGAGTGAGAACGAGTGAGCCCAAAGAGAGGAAAGAGAGACCAAGAGAGAGACATCATCATGACGAGAGAGAGAGATTTTTTAATTAAGTATTATCTTTTCTGTATTCTGAAACTTGGCTAAAAAAACTTAAAGTGCTTTTTCATCCAAATAATTTTTCAATAAATCTTGGAAAAGTTGCATCTTTCAAATATAAATGAGTGTGGTGTGTATTCCAGTATTTTAATTATCTTATCTAATTTAGATAAGGTAAGTAAGAAACCAGAAGAAAACCTGATAATATACATATTTTTGTTTTTGAAATTTAAGTTTCATTCTATCTTTATTTATAACTTTCAGGTACTTGGATAGCTATCTTGGAAACTTAACTGACGATGCTTGGCTTCAGTATCCCACAAGCATAGGAAGTCGCCACATGGTGTTTCTAGATTCTGATGATTATATGCAGACTGTTCGACCACAACAGGTAAAGAGGAGTAGAGGGAAATCTCAGAGCAGCACAGAACACACTGAAAGTTCTGCCTCAGAAGACAGCAGACGTCAGGATTCCTCAACAACTTCATCCCACAGTCCACACTCAAATGTTAGTACCAGTATAAAGGAAGACGGATCAGAAATATCGCAAGGGAAGAAACGTGAGAGCAATATTCCTTGTCAACGTGAGTCAAAGCTCACAGCTGATGTAATGCACCCAGCAAAAGAAGTAAAAGCAAAAGATGCACAGGCCTTGCAAGAGCAAGATTCCACACATGTTTCAAAGACTAAACAAGATATAGAAAATAGTGAAACAGAAAAGAATGAGCAGAGATTGCCCACAACCTCCTCTCCTCAGCAAGTTCAAGAAAAAATAGCCAAATATCCTGAGAGCGCAGAGAAGAAGGACCATTCTCCTGAGGCGAATGATGGCCAGACAGACTTACAAGCCACCATCCCTGAGAAACAAAAGGAAGTTGACAATGTTGATGAAAATGTTAATATTGTGAAACCTAGGGATAACTTGTCTGATGTACCTGTGACTCTACATGAAAATGCTAATGCTTCATCAATCTCAAACAAAGGCAATGTTATATCCAGTGAATCTTTTGAGCGAGGGCCACAACAGAATGTAGAAGGAAGTTTTCTTGACAATAATTCTAATGTTGATAATGTGAAAAATCTGGAGAGTACTGTTCCAGCTTTTAAGATTGGAAATATAGTTGAAAGCACAGAGCGTGATGATAGTTCCTCTGATGAAAGTAGTGAAACTGAGCCAAGCACTATAGTGTATGTTGATGACTATCCATGTGAAGTAAGAAGTTCCATGCAAAAGGAAATTGAAAAGCAAGGTGCTCATAATGGAGCTGAAACAGATAATATTATAGCATCTAAAGAAAAAGTTTCAGAGGAAGCAATGGCCCTTGCTGAATTTGAAAGATTGGAGCTTGTCCATGGTAGAAATGAAGGACAAGTAACAAGTAAAAGTGAAAATGGAACAGATAAACAAAAGAAGGACAGCACTGATGTACCTTCAAGTTATTGTGAACCCTTATCAAAGAATATGGACATGGCCCATGATGTTCAAAAGGATAAGGATAATATGAAGGCAAAGGGAAGTGAAACTTTGGGTAAGTCTGACATCAAAGATGGCACTGTGTTGCAAACAGAGTCCACCAGTAATCTGTCTGAACAAGTTGTAATGCAAGGGGAGAAAAAAGATGCAGTGGAATCAAGTGTTCCTTGTCAGGTACCGTTGAAAAGCGATGTGGTGGAAAGCATACCTCAGGTTGAAATCTATGATTCTGAAGAAGAGTGCCTTGTTGTGCAGGTCACAGAAAGTAAGGATAGTAGATATAGAGAAAGTAAGTGGACTGGGAGCAAAACCGAATCTAAAGGTGAAGATGAGGTTGTGGAAATTGTGGCTAAGAGTCTAGAGAAACCAAATAATGAAATGGAGTTAGCACTGGAGGCCAGTAATAGCATGAGGGACTTAGTGCCAGAGAAGGTGTCAGAAGATGCCATGAATCAGGTACTGAATCTCTTACGGGCCAAGCAAAGGCAGGAACTAGAAGCATTGCGAAGGCGCCAGGAAGAAGAGATACGGCAGTTTATACAACAGCTGCAACGTGTTTCTCCTAAACAGTTGCAGGCTTTCCTGTCTGCAAGTACCATGACTTGTGGAAGTATTGAGGGAAGACCTGATGATGATTTGCATCCAAGATCAGAAGGAAATTTCTCCATTAGTGATGCTGATAACTTTAAAATTAGCAAGGACAGAGGTATAAGAGGAAGCAGTCCTGGAAGGTCACATATAGAAGTTGGTTTGTATAATAAAAATGATACTAGCAGCATTAATAATGAAGGGAGAGGGACAAAAGAAGAGCAAAGCAGATATTTGATTTCGTCCAAACCAGTGGAAGAGATGACCAGTAAAACTGATAATTTTTCCATAATGCATCCCTGTGCCTCACCTTGTAATACAGTATCTAGTTCTTGTGCTTCAGTTGATTTACCTTCTAGAACATACAGTGAAAAGATCAGTGGTGCTGAACAAATACCTAGACCATCTAACCACACCAATATCATGCCTTCTTATTTTGTGAACGAAGAAACTAAGAAAGCTGCAGATTCATTAGGAAATGTAGTAATAACCGGAGAAGCTTCCTCCCACCTGAGCAGCAGTCCTCACAATGTGTCTTATTCTGGTTCTAGCCCAAAACATGCCCTAGCTAATGAAAGTGATCTGTCCTTGCATGCGAAAAATAACAATATGCCTGTGGAAGCTCTAGATCAAGTCAGTTATGCCAATGGCAACTGTGTGAGCTATGGGGATGGCATGCAGTATTACAGACTTTTTACTGCAGATGATGAAGGACATGGATCTAGACCGAGATCCTGTCGTCCAACTGTGTTAGAACCTGTATTACAGTCAAATTCCTCCCAGATAGTCACACAACCAGGTCTCTTTAGAGTGGTGAGTGGCAGTCCATGGCCAAGTCCTCGACCGACAAGTATCACTAATCTTCTTGCAGAGCATCCTGAGATGTTCAGTGATGAAGTAGTAGAAATGAATCTACAGCATATTAATGACTGGGGCCCTTCAGAAGTAAGTGTAAGAGAACATACACCAGCCACCCAACATTCCAGCAGAACACATCATGTAACAGTGCCTCGCCATTCTGCTGCAAGGTGCCATGGTAGTGCCAGTCATCAAAGACGGTCGTCTGAGGAAGGAGGATTAGATATGGTCCCTGAGAGAGAGTCTGCTGCAAATATCTACCATCATCCCCTGGTATGTCTGGAGCATATTTTGATTTTTGGTTGTGTAATTGTACTGTAAAAATTCATATGTTGAATATATTTGAACATTTTTCTGTTAAAGGAATCTCATTTCAGAGTCAGAATGCAATATTCATAAGAGGGATCACACTGCTCCAAGCCTGTGTACGCCGCTTCTTAACTCAGAGACTTTTCCGCACCAAATTTGTGCAAGAGCAACTGGCAATTCTTGCAGAAATTGCTAAATTGGCACAACAGTTTCATAGAGATATCTTAACCGACAACATCCACAAAGGAGATGTAGACTTTCATAAGGCATTATACAATCAGGTAATATATGCACTGGTATAAGCAGACAAGTCATAGGAATAGTATATAGAAAATAGACTCTGTGTGTGTGTGGATTTGGGCTTTTCAATATATAAGTCTAATGTAACTGAAGTAAAGTATTCATGCGCCCTCCATAAAAGTAGTAAATTATGCAAAATAATCATCCTGCATTGGCTTGTTTTTTTCATGAATGTTGACTTTCACATCTGATGTCTCCCTTTTCTGTTCAAGTTTCTTGGCAATCACCATAAATTCTCTTACTTTACTCAAAGCAATGACAAGGTTAGTGCCTGTTGTAACCCTGAATTTTGACATTTCATATTTACTTGACATATGGATAAACATATTCAAAACAAACATAAATATTTGCAGGCATTCTTGTAGAACATGGTTATTAATCTACTGATGTGTTTACGTATATACATTCTTATTGAAACTGTTTACTGCACATATATATGCACACACATACACATATTTATTTATACACACAATATACATACATGCAATGAGGGAATCTTTTGTTCAAGAATAGTCAAAGGCTTCTTATGTGGGAATTGTGGAATTGTGTATGAACTCTCATTCACACTCTCACTCTCAATCATACTCACACAAGCTGTCTCACTTATTCTCACATGCTCTCATTCATACTCTGACTCTAACACACTCACTCTTACTCTCAGACTCACAGACACTCACACTCACACTCACACTCACACTCACACACACACTCACTCTTACTCTCAGACTCACAGACAGACACACTCTCACACACACACACACACACACACACACACACACACACACACACACACACACACACACACACACACACACACACACACACACACACACACACACACACACACACACACACACACACACACACACACTCACACACACTCACACTCACACTCACACACACACACTCACACTCACACACACACACACACACACACACACACACACACACACACACACACACACACACACACACACACACACACACACACACACACACACACACACACACACACACATATTTCCTGTGTATTTCTTCCTGTCATTGACTCTTGGTTGATACATTATTTAAATTATTGGGTATGTTACCTTATCTCATTGAATTTATGAAGATGATGATCATATTGAGTTACGAATTATTGGTTGAAATTTAATTGTGAAATATTTACCCATTGCCACTAGGTTCAGGTAATGTCCAAAAGTCCACTGTAGTTTTGTATCGTGAATTTTGTTTACACATGGAGAAATCCGCAAGTCCTCCGTCACCAAGGAGTCTATAGGTAGACCCTAGTTGACCTTGCCTGATTTCAACACGCCATGAATTTTCGGGAAAAGTGTTTTTTCTGATGCTATTGTGATATTGATTCTATCATTGTCATTATCGGCATGATAAGTATCATGTCACTGAAATACTGTAGCAATAAG
Source organism: Penaeus vannamei (assembly GCF_003789085.1). Classification (NCBI taxonomy): domain Eukaryota; kingdom Metazoa; phylum Arthropoda; class Malacostraca; order Decapoda; family Penaeidae; genus Penaeus; species Penaeus vannamei. Next base: position 710,297 of record NW_020870839.1, read on the forward strand.
GAATAAAAAGATATGTTTCTAAATATCAAGTAAAAGAATAAAACAGGCGAGAAAGGTTGGACTAGTGAATGACTCTGTGGTGACGAAGATGCTGTGGAGCCATCTTTGCATAAACACAACTAATATATTAAAATCATAATGGATAAGAGGCAATGGTTTAAAACTATATTCACATCTTCTCTGGTGAACTGTACATTTTGACATTAGAGAAAAATAAGTAGAGGAGGGAGGGGTATAGATAATATCAATGATTGATTGAATAAGATTAATTAACTTTGGCTATATTCAAGATATATGTATCCATATTTTGTTACTTGATTTCTCAAAACCAAGAAATTGATATATTTCATATTGGCCAAGTGTTCATAGATTTTTGGGAATGAAACAATTCTTTTAGCTAAGGAGAGAAACATTAGCTCATAGATGTACCATTTCGTATCATTATTTAAGGTACAAGAAAAGAGGAGCTCCACTTTTGTGAGATGGCAGCTGCCTTCCCAAGTGCCAGAGGTTAGGAACTGTTTCTGGATTTCTGTTTTCCTCTCTACTTCTCCCAGGTGGTTCCTTTTACACCCACTCTTCACGTCATCCCCCCACGCCCTAAGCCGCCTTCCTTTATCTCTAGCTCCTCCTCTGGTCCCCTCCAGAACCAGGTTAGCTGAAATTCATTTTAAATCTCTCAGCTCTCTTTCTTATTATTAATGCAGGGGGTGATGAGCATTATCTTTTCAAGCATGTTTCATTTATAAAACATGTTATAATTCTTGCTTACCGCCAGTAGTGCCTCCACTAGATGCACGCTCATGCGTGTACACACACATACACATAGGCACATGAACACACACTCATTCACTCTCACATGTTCATAAACTCACATGCACACGCATGCACTGCATGCTTACACACTTGCATACATATTCACACACACTCACACACATTCACATGCACTCACACACTCACATTCACTCAAATTCACATGAACACACATGCTCACATACACGCAAGTACACACACAAGCACACGCACACACACATGCACACACGCATGCACACACACATACACACACACAGATAGATAAAAAGTTAGACAGATAGATATACAGATGCATACACACATACATAAATGTTACTTCACCAGGCACCACTCCCACACTGACAGGCATGGCAGGTGTCCCTGAGTCCCACGTCTGCAGAAGCTACTGTTCTTCAGCTGAATGTGCCTGTTATTTATAACCTTCCTTTTTCTAAATTTCATACGTGTTATTTTATTAATTGAAACTCTTAAAAGTTGTGACATTTCTTACAGGAGGGAATGGCAAGGGAAAGGATTCGCCGTGTGTTTGTTGTACTGACAGTCCAAGAGCAGATGTCCCTCATCCGTCGAGATCGTCAGTTATGGAAGATGCAGCAAGACAAACAGTTACCCAGCACTTCACAATCATCTCCGACTCACACCAGTACAGTGAGGAGCAGGAGTGGGTAAGTTTGATTTGGATAAAACAGTTTCTACCCATAATATCTTGACTAAAATCATTTTGCAGTAGTAATAGTGTGAGCTGTGGTTTTATAATTGGCTGCTCATTTTCATCAACAGAGCTGCTGAAGCCCGAGTGAGAGGGACACCAACACGAATTGCCAAAAAGAGGCCTTCACCCCCGCATCAAAGGTCCCAGCAAGAAGGAAGAACTCGGTGTGCATCACACGGACGGACATCACAGCTTGTTCAGCCATCTGTCATAACACATCAAGCATCAACTCTTTCTTCCAGATCAAGTGTGACTAGTGAACATAGAGTATCTCCTAAAGGAGGCAAACTACCGTTACATGTAGAACGGTCTGCGTCACACTTAGATGCACCCATGTCACATCACTACTCAAAACAATCGCCACATATCAGGTCTCCCTCTCAGGATAGTAAGTCAGGTCATCACACAAGCAGTACCAGGTGTTCAGTCCACCCTCGCAGCAGTAGTGCATCGCAACTGGAAACCAGATCTGGCTCACACCATTTGTCTCATTCATCCAGTCATTTGCCTGGCTCTCATCATATGACCAGGAGTGCATCACATCAGCCAGGAAAGACAAATTCACGAGCTTCAGGCATCAGTGGTACAAGAAGCACTTGTACTGCAAGAAGTGCATCAATGTCCAACAGTCCACGACGAGGTAAAGTCTATGAGGAATATGACACCTCTCTTAGCTCTCTTGACACCAAAGTTCTGTGATTTATTTATTTTATTTACCTGTTTTTAATTCTCATAAGATATATCATTGTCATCATCACATCCTGACCTTATGCAAATGATCATCCTCACAATTGTAATGCTAGGCAGGAAGAGCAGGGTTAGACTTACAGAAAGCATGACTGATGTTAAATGAATGTTTCTCTAAGATGCTTCTGTTTTTTTGCTTTTTTTTCTGATAGTCTGTAAATGATTTACTGGTTTTCAAAAAGATTCCTGTCCTGAATTTTTGTTCTGAGGAAGCAAGATTCAAAAGACTTGTTGTCAAAGGTTCTGTTTCCTTTTTATTAGAGATCTGCCATCTGTGATTTTTTCCTCCGTTTACCTGGGGCATATTGGGACTTGGTTACCTTGCTTTCTCTTTATTTGCTAAAAGATGTTATATATATTTTTTATATGTACTGCATGTATTATATTTTCTTGAAATATGTACTGCATGTATTATATTTTTATACTGGTTTCCTTGGTTTTCATTTATATATACCTTTCAGACACTTTACACCTATTTATTACACACTGGGTTAAACCAGCCAGAATAATGATTTTCTTGTTTACATATTTTGCCTTTTTTGCTTCTTATCCTTTTATTTTGTTGACAGATGTAGGCGACCAAATTTTTCTCTGTTGATTTGCCAATCTTATTACTTTTAAGATCTTTTTGATACAGTTGAAATTAATGTAATCAGAATGGAATTTTACAATTAGAATTTTATCAGCAGGCTATAATGTATAAAGTAAGCATTCCTAAGCAAGATATTTATTACAAAATTAATTACAATTTACTAGATGAGTCATAGAGTAGTATTTAGTTTTATGTTCTTTTAGTGTACATTGTTTGCATTATCAGTCATTCCCTTATTTTAGTAGATATTATTTGATTACATCATCTTTTTTAGAATTAATTGAGTTCTATTAGATTATAGTATTAAGTTTGCATTACTGTTCATATTCTTAAACTCCCAAAAAATTGCATGATAAATTATTTCACCCAATTAGAAAATGTGAATCAGTTTTTTTAATGATTGGTAAAAGGCAAGTAATTTAAAACACTTTCCATAATGTGGTTCAGAGTACCAGCAAGGACCCGCCCCACCTTGGACATCTGCACGGGGCGCCATATCCAGGGTAAAAGAATTCATATGTGTATGGAAAATAGAGTTTATATTAAAGTGTGGACAGTATTTGTGCACTTTATGATATAAATGCATTTATAAAGGAAATTTGTGACATTCACATTTTTGCAGCCAAGGATTTTACACACTTCTGATGCATATGTAACTCTTTGGGTCACAGCTCACTTCACATTTGCTTTGCCCTTTATGTAGATGAATTAAATTAATCTTGGAGTGCTTACTAAGGCATAAGTATTGTAAAATTTGCAAGGTACAAAGCACAGTAGTTGAATTGCTAACCACTGCAAATCAGTTTCCTACACTTTGGGTTAAAATGTAATGCCGACAGGTGGTAAAATGCTGGCAGACAGGTAGACAATAAGGCATGCAAGCAAACTGGCAGGCAAGCAAAACTCAAAAATTTTTCTTCTTCCATTATACATATTTTAATTTGTATTCCTGCACGTAGCCAAGCAATCCTAATTGATGTTTTGTGTCAGACTAGTTGCTCATATATATATTTTTTTAAACATTTACAAAGAAAACAAGGAGTTGCATTTTGTAACTTTATTTGCACAAGATAAAAAGGGGAAGGATGAAGTTCTGGCTTTCACGTATGAAATGCTGATTAGCATTCACATGAAAACGACAGACCTTTAAATGTAGAAGGTGGTAATACCTCTTAAAAGATACTTTTAATATCAAAACTAGTAAGGCATTTAAGGCTTTGGAGAATGTAGAAAGCTGTAATATTTGCAAGATAACTTCAGAAGTTCCAAGCATTTTCAGTGTAAAAATACACTAACACAAATGCATGTTATTATTTGCACACATTTCGATGCACAGAAGAATTTATTACTAAGGTTACTTCATTATTTCTTCTTATCTGACAAGAAATGGTACCATTTATACAGATGAATACTGAGAAAAAGTATTTTACTCTGTAAAATGTTTCATCTTGAATGTCACTTGCACAGTTTATAAACCTTGGAATGAGCACTTACCCATATAAATCTCATTCCATGTTTCTTTTTTCATTTTAAACATACAGGTAAATATTCTTCACCTGTTGACAGAGAAATGAATCCAAGACAGACTAGATTTAGAACACTCCTTAGCACTCCATAGTTAAAGAGAATATATGCAAGCAGAATCTTATGACATACAGTGCTCGTCTAAAAGAACTAGCTTGGACTATCCACTGAATATTTGTCAAATTTTGTACCCACCCTTACATAAACAATGCAAAGAGACAGAAACATATGGCAGCTTTTGGTCAGAGATCTGGGACAAAGAATGCATTAGGAAGTGAAAAGTCTGTTAACTAAATTTCTGATTCGAGTTTGACAGTGGGAGATCTCTCTACTTTTTTTTCCTCCCTCGACACATGTGTAAGCTGTCTCTTTGGTGTAGAGGTTAACAGGGCATACACACACTTCTCAAACAATGTGGTCACTCAACTTTACTTGTTTTTTGTTTATCTTTGGTACAAAATTTGATATAAAGATTTGATGGATGGTTCTGTCCAGTGAATCTTTATGACGAGAAGCGGAGGGTACAGCTTCCTGACATTCCCTTGCTTACTACTCTAAAGATTATTGGTCACATTGTGAACTCACTCATTTAAGCTGTCAGGCAGTAGAACATATGATAATGGAAAATTCCCTGATAAAGAAGTAATATCCCAGAAGAAACAATTTCATCTTTAGATAATTATTTACAAGCTGTATCAGACTTGGTTGTGTAATTGTAATGATCTCTAAATGACTATGAACTGAAAATGAGTGACTGAGATATTTACTTAGTAAATCCTGTCTTGGGGAATAATGATTCTTATTGGTCCTATTTGCCAGTCATAATCTTATATTCAGTGGGCACCAGTACAAAATTGTTGATACATAATGAAATTTGGTTCAGTTTACACTACTTTATAGTCTGTAGATAAACAGTTTCTTTCAAAAAAGTATTTATATGTGAATAAGTCACAAATAGTTCAAATACATTATAAAAATCTATATTCTATGGGACTGATATTTGAAACGTCAAGTCTTGCATAATAAAAGTGGTTGATACTCATGGTGTGATTATGAAGTATGAGTTGTGAATGGAAGGTCACAAGTTTAAAACCATTCAAGTTGTTAGTAAAGGGTATGATACCATTTTGATTTTAGGTGGCTGATAGGTGGGATTTTTTTCATGGTCTTTTTTTATGAGAGTGGTTGACTGTAATTACTTAAGATACAGGGAACTAATCAGAAGTCAAGGGCAGTTTGCGGTATATGAATTATGTAATATGGCAATTATTTTAGTCCAATGCACAGGTGTAAAAAGGTTTCTAAATCCCTTTCTTGTCCTCTTTGCCTGTGGAGTGATTTTGTTAAATGTGATGCCGTATGAATCAGTTGCCTAGACTGCAAAGTTTTTTTTTATTAGACATATAAAGTGTGTGTAGGAAGTAATTGCAATTATCATAGCTTGCCTAATGTTATGAGAATGAGCTGATACCTTGACTTTTGAACTAATTTCATCTTCTGAAGGTCAGTGACCAATTAGAATGTGTATTTGGAAATGGGTTGAGCATAGGAAGGTCAATTTAATTGGCTGATAGAAGTGTAAGTACTTCAACTTTCACAGGTAAAGCTTTTTGAAATTTCTTACATAGATGTTTTAAAGATCTAAATTAGGAGATTTCTGGAAAAAAATATGGGAAATGAGGGAAAGAGAGAGGCCAAGGAGGAGGATATACAAGAAGGATGATAGGGGCAGATGGTGGGAGGAAGAGAAAGAAAGGAAAAGAAGAGTGAGAGAGAGAAGGGGCAGAAGCGGAGGCACAAATGAAATAGGAAAGGGAAAGGGATAGGCAAAGAAAAAAAGAGGGGGAGGGATGAAGAGAGAGAGGAAGTGAGGGAGTGGAAAAACTAATGCTGAGAGAGATAAACAAAGGGTGAGACAAAAAAAGGCAAAAGCAGAAGGGAAAGGAAAAGGCAAGAATATAGGAGGAGATGAACAGGCAAACACAGAAGCTTAATGAAAGAGAAAGAAGAAGCAGAAGGAACAGGAAGAGAGGAAGAGAAAGAATAGAGGGAGAGATTGAGGCAGAGGAATGACAAGGAGAAGAGAGGGAGAGAAACGAACATGAGAGAGATAGGAAGAGGCAGAAATAG
>NW_020870839.1:721814-741814 GCF_003789085.1 Penaeus vannamei
TGTAAGATCTAAAAGCCTTTTATGCTCTCTATGACCACAGGAACATCTTTTTGTTCACAGTCTTATATTGTACAAGAAACATTCCATTTTTTATTAAATATGTTCAAAAGTGTCAATGTATGCTAAAGCATGGTTCAAGAACAAATCACTCATAAACTGTTAAGAGGACTTCAAAGTGTCCAGTGTTGAGTGGCATTATGTATGTACTGAAGGAGGAGGAGGGGATCATTTTAGTTTTTTTTGCCTTTCTTCAAAGCAGATCACTCACATGCACTGAAAAATACAAGGTTTTCATAAGCATTCAAATATTCATGTTTGCTCTTGTGCACAAGATACAAAAAGGCTAACATGGCCAGGCAAATATACATAAATAAAAGCTGATAAATATACATTAGATAACTAAACACACACACACACACACACACACACACACACACACACACACACACACACACACACACACACACACACACACACACACACACACACACACACACACACACACACACACACACACACACAAATATTCAACATACATGGGTCAAGCAGTACAGTTGAATAGCTCTTAATCCCTCATTTTTATAAGGGTATCAGTTGAGATCACACATTTTAGCATAGATGTGAATGAGGCGGCCCTTGGCATTTCCTTGTCCTATGGAATGTTGATTCGAGAGAAAAATCACATAACTGGCCAACCTAAGTATTAACTCTGAAGGCTACATGATATTTGGCATAGATGTGTTAATTCAATAAGTCAAAAAAACTTCTTTAAAACGGAAAGGATACTTTGACTATGAGTGATAGGCAAAGTAATGGAATGAAGCTGGTGAAGCTCGATCCCAGATTGGCTCAAACTGTCAAGTACGGAAAAAGGAGTAATTCCCAAGTAAACGTGATGTATTTTGTATCATCAGAAAGTTTAAGAACACAAGCATTGTTCAAATAACTTTTTTGGGTTATTTTCTTTCTGAGGGCTTGAGAGCTGTTCAGTTGTATCTGTAAATAATAGTGTGTACTTGCCATCTAGAAAATTCTAATGCAGTTTTTATGTTTTGCAGTTTATTTCCAAGCATAACCACAAAAATTGTAAAGAACAATTTAGAAATCCTGATGGACAATTTATTGGATATATTTAAAGTATGTACTTTGCTTAATTACGTCTTCCTTTCATTACTGTTGAATTTAAGATTTATTTGCAGTTATGCTAAAAATCTATTTCTTCCAGATGATTTTAATGTTGTGTGAAGAGGTACAACAATGTTGTATTCAATTGCCGGACTTTTATTTCAATATATCCTGAAAACATTATCATCTCTGATTTAAAAATAGCTTTCTGAATGAATGTTCTATAAAGTATTTAGTATATCATGTTTTCATTATTGTACGTTTCTAATGTGGGTGTGGGACCTATATCCATATTGTGAGGATTATAGACATTATAAGAAAAAAATCAAGCCATTCCACAGTTATGAATTAAAGGAATCACTGTAGGATATGGTGAATGGCAAGGGGAAGTAAAACAGGTAGCATCACAGTGTCAAACTATAAATAACTTCAATGGAAGAGGAAACACAATGACTAATAGATACTGAAAAAGAGGCAAAGAACATGATGAATGAAAAGATATAGAGACAAGCTTCCAAATCTATGTATTCATGATTGAGGTCATGATTTATGAAGTAGACATTTTATGTTAAATAGAATTCTAAGAAGGAGCAGGAAACAAAAATGAACAATAATATACATAACAAGACCTTATCATATTAGAGATACATAGCCTGATGAATAGAGAGATGGGTAGAGAGAGAGAGAGAGAGAGAGAGAGAGAGAGAGAGAGAGAGAGAGAGAGAGAGAGAGAGAGAGAGAGAGAGAGAGAGAGAGAGAAGAGAGAGAGAGAGAGAGAGAGAGAAGACAGATTTCAATGCTGCCCAGCTTGTCTGAAACTAGAACACAGTAGAACACAGTATGTCACCAAGGTGTACTTAATATTTCTAAGTAGATCGGAATGACAGAAATGGACACTAGGTCACTAATTCATTGAGAACCAAAAGAGAAAGAGTCGATATATTTTAATTGATGGTTGATTAATAAATTCGTTAAGAGATTTACTGTCTGTCCTTTCATCTCTATCACTAGAAACAAATGGAATAACTGTGTAATTGCAGTTATCATGAAAAAATAGTTTCTCTGTATTATTATTATTTAGTGTCGTTATAATAATCATCATCATTAACATCATCATCATCATCATAGCATCACCATCATCATCATCACATCATTATCTATCATCATCTGTTATCATCACCATCATCATCACATCATTATCTATCATCATCTATTATCATCATCATCACCATTATAATTGCCATCATTAAAAACTGACTAAAGAGACGTAAGGAATCAAGAGAATGGATTAACAAATCATACGTCTAATTATTAAATGCATTTACATCCGTTTCCCTAACTCCATGATAAGACATTATAATCGTGGTAACCAAAGACTATAATCTTTGCGTGGTAACAGCCATAAGGCAATCACATATACAACCTTGGTAACCACAAAAATGATCGCAAAATCAAGATGTCTTATGCATGGTATGTGTGGTATCAATTTATACAGCGCGGTGGTCATGGTACCTGAAATTTAAAAATATATATATCAATTTATACAGCGCGGTGGTCACATGTCACATGTTTGGTGTAAATATAAAATAAATGTGAATAGATAAAAATGATAATCATGAGGAGGCAGGTCAGAGAGATTCTATTTTGTAGAGATGAATTTGTATCAAATTTAGAATATCTGTGTTTATGTCTTCTAATTAAAACAGTATTTTTAAAAAGTTATATCTTTCTTATAGCTGAAAATTCGGCCTCGAAGAAAAAAAAAATGTGTGCATTTATATTTGCAAATAATGCAAATTCAGTTCGCATTCCATCATGTACTCCTTCTTTGTCTGCCATTAACACATTATTACTTGAAAAAAATGCGGGCAAACACATTTAGCCATGCCTTATGCTTTTAACCGGATCTTACAACGATCAGGGTCCAATTTTCATACCCACAAGAAATTTAATTAATTAGATTCCCAAGGGCGGGTGCGCAATCATCTATAAAGCGCCCGGCCAAGGGGGATCGACGGACCTAATTCGCTTTCTCGCTCCCTCCGCCAGCTTGTTGTAGTCTTGGATCTCCTTTAAGAGGGAGTTAGTTGCTAGTCACTTGTTTTGAGCAACGATATCTCGGTTTCGTCAATGTGATGTACTTTTAAAGCCTAGTAATTGAACAATATAGCCCTTTCAAGAGTGTTATTAATTTCTTGTTGCAATTCTTGTTTGTTGAAGAGTTGAAGAATATCTTGTAAAATTATTCCTTAGTAATAGAAGACCACACGTATCTGGGTAATGAAGATGGGATGTCAAAAAGCTGATCAGGTGTAACTGAAAACAATTAATTAAGAACTTTTTTTATCAGTCATCACCTAAATATCAGTCGAATCAAAGCAATCTGACGAAAAAATATATATATGTACACCTAAACTTCTGTGTCTTAATTTTTCACAATAAATGTTCAACAGCCAATCGCTTGTCATGGCAGCGTCAACTTTTCCTCCAGAAATACCAAATAGGAACCCATAATTATCCAAAGATATCATAAAAAAAATTGACGTGAGTTTTGGTCTTACGAAGGTGATGACCAATCCACTCGATCATCACCACTACGAAATAAACACCACAGTTATCACGAAAAATAGTTTCTCTGTATTATTATTATTATTATTATTATTATTATTATTATTATTATTAGGGTCGTTATAATAATTATCATCATTAAGATCATCACCATCATATCATACATAATATATATATATATATATATATATATATATATATATATATATATATATATATATATATATATATATATATATAATACAGAGGAATTTTTTCATGTGAACAGTACCACGTATCAGTAATTTTTTTTTCTCATATTCGCGGTTATCCTAATTACGACGGTTGCTATGGTAACCATGGATGTGACGCCATCGACGATGTTGGACTGAAGGACAAAAAGCATTTAATTCTCTAATTAGACGGGCGTTAAGTGCTGTTTATTAGCCATTTTAATAGGGTCTTCAAGGGATTTTCTGGTTGTTATAGCAACGGCAAAATGTTACGATTCTACGAGCATCTGCAAATTCTATAAAGTCGAAAATCTGCGAAGAACATCCTTGTCGACGTTTAAAAAAACTCGCATAAAACCTTGAAGTTTTGATAAAATGTTGATTTTATCTGCTTTTGTGCCTCCCGCTCCTTGGAATGCATAAAAATGGAGATATTGCAAGGTATTAATGCCAGGAAATGAAACATGACTGTCGGTTGCCGAGATGGCTTAAAATACCCCCCCCCCCAAAAAAAAAAAAAAAAAAAAAGTGAAAAAAGGAAATAAGGTAATAATTTCCCTTTCAGACATCATGTATTAGTATAACAATTATGTATTAGTATATCATTATTAACTTTTGCGTTTTCATGACGGCATTTTATTCATCTTTTTTTGTTTCCTTCCCTCGCGGGTAATCACGTGACTTCTCGTTGGTTGATGACGTCACCAGGCGCCCCAATGTCTCAATGCATCAGGCTAAGGTGTGAGGTGCCAATCATCAATTTAACGCAATATTTCTTGATTTTTGTCTTTATATCAACTCGACTAGATACACAAAAAATTGTAACATACTTTAAATCGCATTAAAAACATTTCACTACATGCAATAGGCCTATCTTCTCAACAATCAATGAAGTTTCCCAAAATGGCGCTCATGCCTAAAAAAAAATAACAGTTGATCGAAGGTATTGACACTGTGGGCTTTGTGCAAGTGGGGCGAGGATTGTGGGGATGGGCCTAATAGTATTTGGGAGGAGGGGGGTGTGGTAGGCCAGTTAAAGACAAAATAGAAAAAGAAGGAAAGGAGGTTAGGGAAAAAAACTGAGTGTTACATGGTGTTTGGTGACGCATGAATAATCAGCTTTGAAACAAACAGACAATTCCGAGGTAAGGCTGCCTCTGCGTGGGTGTGCATAGTCCACTGTAAGGCTCAGTTAACATTCATCAGCTTTTGCAACTATTTCAAGATCTAGCCCAGAAGAGGAATTTTCAATTTTTTGCGCGGTAGGTTGAGAATGCTATGGTTGGAATACCTGTAGTTACCTTAGATTATTTCTTTCCGCTGTCACTAAATTTCAATTGGTTTTTACGAATTTATTTTTATTTTTTATTTATTCAATTGTTATGTTGAATTGTTAAATATTACTGGTTTTTTACTAATTTGTGAGTGTTTGGATGGCGTATTGTATGCGTGGCGAGTATGATGTCTTTACATTGTTATCCATTGCTGAGGGGGGGAAATTACTTTTAACGGTCCCTTTGAGTAGCGTAAGACATTTGGGTTGGAAATATTCCTAACGGTGAACTTAGTACAGTAGAGACACCAAGGCAGCCGTGGTAGTTTAATTTATGTGTCATGGTATTTTTAGAAGGAATGTTATAGATTTTGGATGTATATTTAAAATTAACCCGATGTTTAATATTTCATTAGTATGGATTGTGAAGGTAGTATAAATGGAGAAATTATGAATGTGTTAATTATAGTACAAGTGGTATATCATATGGATATGTCTTTAATCTTCATCATAATCTATTTAATACTTATCACAATCATAGACATACAACATTATCCAACAACAAAACACACAGCACTCCGACCAACATTAATTATATTATATTTGAGTTATAGAAGATATTTGAATTATGAATCAATATTTTATTATTATCATTAAATAGTGATATAATATGACAATAAGATATTATATAATTATATAAACTATTATGCCTTCACTACACACCACACACACATTCAACAACTCAGGACCACGACACCACAAACACATAACACTTCAGACCACACACCACACCACATACCATATACTATCTAGCGTTACAGAACATACATAAATAGCGATACACAACAACAAAACACAACAACACGTATGTAAGTTGTGTGATACTAAATTGATTTACATTCATGAAGATTATTAATATAAGTATACTTATATGTGTATGTCGAGAAGAAATTTATCTGTAAATCCTATTTTCTAATATTATAATAACAATATTATAAGATATACTCCATAAATTAAGTGAGATGTCTTAACATTCATTGATGTAATATCTCTATTTATTATATATAGAGAACTATATAGCTATTATTGATTTACGTAGTGATATATCATTATTCCTATTATATTTATCTCAATTATATATGTATCTAATATATCCTGACCTTACTTATATATATGCATATGTGCTATTTATTATATTCATTCGAGATTAACATATATACATAAATGCTAACATGTATTGCGTGTGTGTGTGTGTTGTTATGTATGTATGTAATTTCTAAGCTTATATGCATTCATATTGTCTAAATTATAATTATATACTAAGAGATAGAATAGACATCTAGCAACAATCAAGATAAGACATAGATAGATATAAAATCACTATACTAAACCATTACCGTATTAGTACTTGATAATGTAGAGCACTATATGCATTATTTAACACTGATACACCTTTCATAGTATCCATATAATACACACATATAACACACACACACACCACAATCAACTAACATACACACAATCCAACTACATACACATCTAACTCAACAACTAAACACAATAACACACTAACGTCAACATAATCAATATAACTACCACATCTAATACACACATAAACTATCATATAACCTACATACTAACAACACTAACTAACACTATAACAGCTATAGATCACACACATACAGTCTACAATCGTGAGCATCGATGTCACGAGCCTGACCAGCATCATGCTGAGCTACGCACACACACACACACACCACACAGCACACACACATATTATATGTGATGGTAGGTGGTAGTGGTGGTGGGTAATGACAAGAAAAAATAACACACGGATTGCAGTAAGGCGGGACCTCCACTTGATACTTAAGCTTCACCAGGAATATAACGCAGTCCACATAACGTTTAAAACATTCTAAGAGATTCTGTTGTCCTTGTTCCTCAGCTCCCCCACATTCTGACCCCTACGAACACAATTTCTGCCAACATTATTTACCCGATTCGAAAAACCTTGGCTGCATACTGTGGGGTACCTTTTTTTTATCTTACACGAATCAGTGAGAAATTTAGATTCGAAATTTACCGATGGTATGTCTCATTCGCATTCGTCTCACGTGTTTTGTGTAAGAAAGACATGAATGAAAATGGATATGTTTACGTAATACATGATATACTTGAACCGGTTCAATATTATATATAATATATATCTTCGTCAGAATAATGTAATCGAAAACCACAGGTCAGATACGGAATAAGTCCTACGTTTTACATTCATACCTTCAACATTTAGTACCAGTATGAATTCACCGATTCAATATGTCCACTTAATTGTATTATTGGTTATTGCGTTATATTTCAATTTTTAAACTCATGTCTGTTCTTCTAAGGCGTTGTTACTTATGTTATCATACACCAAAATTAAAGGCTATAATTATATCGCACCTTTATGAAGGCTAAGGGATATGAATATTTATTAATATTTACTTATATTAAATCATTATGTACATACACTATATCACTATTACACACTAACTTCTGTGCATACGACTATGTGTTCTATCTTACCGGTTTATGTGTGTACCATACACACCCACAGCGTACACATCAACACCAACAATCCACGATTACTCATACTAGCTAAACGTAATATAAAAAAACATATCTAGTAACACCTAGGACATATCAATTCCACACACACACCACACACTACAACAAGATTAAGGTATATTTATAAATACTTTATCGCAATTAAACTATGTTATAATCTATCACATCTAATTTATACCTGTGTTCCATACCTTTATAAACCAACAGTCATTATTTTAGAGATTACAATGAGCTTGAGAAGATACGGTTTCTCATTAATAACAATAGGAAAATAATGACTCGAAAGCGCGTATCGTCATTTCCTGCTCGATGTGGCGACTTGGCAAACCCGCGTCCCCAGGATAGCCACTACACCGCATGAATGATGTCCCTCCCCTCACTTTGTCAGATATCAAACCAGATGACTTATCAGTGACAAACTGTTTCATCTATCAAAAGCTTATTCATCTATGAGTCTCAGGCCAGATTTATTACCTATATTATCTTTCGTCGTGTTATTTCACTCCGCACCAGTACCAAACTCACATTTTATAATTAGCTGCCATGATAGGCTACTACTCTACAGTCAGGGGCCCATGTAAGGTCCAATGACTCTACAAGCGGGGCCCATTTATAGCCTACTCTACAGCGGGGCCCATTATAGGCCTACTCTATACACGAGGCCCTAATTAGTTAATGGAGTCATATTATACAGCTAGGCACCTCAATGTAGGCTTTCATCTTATACAGGGCTCATATGAAGCCTACTCTTAAATAGCGGGGCCCATGTAGCCTACTCTAACAGCGGGCCCTTAGGCCTATCCTCAGCGTAGGCCCTTTTAGTAGGTCCACACTCTACAGCTTAGCCCATGTAGCCTTAACTCTACACGCCCAGTATGTATACTATCTTACAGCGGGCCTCGTTGATAGGCCTACTCTACAGCGGGGCCCATTGTAGGCCTACTCTAAAGCAGCGGGGCCCATTGTAGGCCTACTCTACAGCGGGGCCCATTGTAGGCCTACTCTACAGCGGGCTCTTTTAACACACATGGCGAGGACAGGACCAAGATTCCTTCTTCTGCCAACAGAAAGGGTAATTAAGAGCCCGCCGGTCATCTTAAGCGTATAATTGCAATTAGGATAATACAAAAATACAAATTTAGTGACATCTTGAACCACATGTAGAGCCATGTATCCAGACATCCGCAGCGGCTCCGGCTCTCGCGGCGGCTCCTCTCGAACGCGGAGGCCAAGAGGCGGTTTCGGAAGGCGTGTTCTTTGGCCTGGGGGCTGTGGCGGGGCTCGTGGGGCGGGGGTGGGGGGGGCGGGGTCGGGGGGGGCGGGGCTCGTGGGGGGCGGGGCTCGTGGGGGACACCGAAGGCCAGCGAACGGCGGGGGGGGGGGGGAAGGAAGGGGGGTCAGTGAGGGTGGTGAGAGCGAGGCCGCACCACTTCGTTGATGCGAGCGAACAGGGATTCGTCGATGATGTTGTCGCAGTCCTGCAGGAGCTCCGGGAGGCGGGGGAACTCCCTCGGGTTGGCAGGGGAAGGCGGGAGACCTGCCGGTGCTGGTTCTTGGCCCTCCTGGAGCTGCAGCTGCTGGGTTCTGGTGATGCGCTGCTGAGCGGCCGTGTAGTAGCGTCGCTGGAGGGTGATCTCGCACTTGGCGCAGTCGTGGGGCTTCTGGTACTTGCAGTAGAGTTTGTGGCCCTTCATCTCCACCACGAGGCCGTGGTTGGCGCAGAGGCGGCAGGTCTGCGCTCGCTTCCCCTTCTTCTTCTCGCCCTCCTGCTCGCCGGCGCCGCCCCACGCCTGCGCCCCGCCCGCCGAGTCCAAGGACCCTCCCGCGGCCGCATAGGAACCTTCGTCCGCGCCCTGCAGCGAGTAGCCCGACGGCCCCGGGTACTGCGGCGCCGAGTACTGGTAGGGCGCCTCGGGATCAAGGCCCGGCTGGGACACCTCGTACGTGGCGTGCTTCTGCGGCTCGTACGGGCAGAAGCCCCCCGAGTAGCCGGCCGCGTCGTGGTACTCGCCGCCGCCGAGGCTGTGGGACGGGTCGGGCTCGTACCCCGGCGCCTCCAGCAGGGGCTCGTGGCTGGCGAACCCTTCCGCGCCCTCGTCGCCCTCGCTCTCGAACTCGTATCCTGAAAAACGACCGTGAGAACTGGCGGTCTGGCAGCGCTGGCCGGGCGTCTGAGGCAAAATGTGCTCGTGTTTACATCACAGATCTTGCCCTCAAACAGTTTTTCCTGTTTGAATGAATTGCTATAAACTATATAATGTACTTAAATTTCCCATAAGCATTTTCTATATATTACACACATAGACAAATATATACATATATATATATATATATATATATATATATAATATATATATATATATATATATATATATAATATTATATATATATATATATAATATATATATATATATATATATATATATATATATATATGAGAGAGAGAGAGAAGAGAAGAAGAGAGAAGAGAGAGAGAGAGAGAGAGAGAGAGAGAGAGGAGAGAGAGAGAGAGGGAGAGAGGGAGAGGGAGAGAGAGGAGAGAGAGGAGAGAAGGGAGAGAGAGGGAAGAGAGAGAGAGGGAGAGAGAGAGAGAGAGAGAGAGAGAGAGAGAGAGGAGAGAGAGAGAGAGAGAGAGAGAGAGAGAGAGAGAGAGAGAGAGAGAGAAGAGAGAGAGAGAAGAGAGAGAGAGAGAGAGAGAGAGAGAGAGAGAGAGAGAGAGAGAGAAGAGAGAGAGAAATGTAAATATATTTTGCATAAATTCAACACCTACACACCACATCGTACTCACCGATATAGGAATAATATTAATGATGATGATGGTAACAAAAATAATGATGATGGTAATGAAAATAATGGTTATGGTAATAAAAATAATAATGCTGATGACGGCAATAATAATAATGATGATGATGGTGATAATAATGGGAATGATAGTGGTAATAATAACAATGATGATGGTAATAATAGTGACAATAATGATAAAATGAAATGATGAGATGATATGACGATGTGATGATGATTATAAGATGATGATGATAATGATGATAATGATGATGAAAATAACAATAACAATAATAATAATAATAATAATAATAATAATAATAATAATAACAATCACAACAATAACAATTATTGTCATCCCAATAACAACAAAAGCATCACCAATAATAACCGTCACTCTACATTCAAATTCCGACATTACCTCGACCTCTGTTGAAGAAGTCGGCTTTCTTCCGCGGTCCCATCGCCATGCTCAGCGCGATGTCTGCAAAAAAAGGTCCATTTTATTTTCCTTCCTCTCATAAACAAGTAAATGGGGATGATAAAAGATCTATTGGATACATATGCATGCACGAACGCACGGACGCGAACGCCTGTACGAGCCGAACGCATACAAACGGATGCACAAAAAATGCATACACGAACGAACGCATAACACAAAAATGCTTACACACGAACGCATACAAACGCGTGCACGAACGAACGCACGAACACACACAACAAAATTCAGACAAACAACGACACACACACACAAACAAAACAGAAATAATAATTAATAATAATAATAATAATAACAACAATAATACAAAAGGACAAAAAAACAAACCCTCTGCAGACGAGGCGAGACACGGGCGCGGAAATACTCAAGTTTCTAAATTTAAATGGAAGTCGGCAGGGAGTCAAGGCGTCAGGAACAGACACAACACGACGAAATATTAAGTGTCTGCAGGTGAGAGGCGTGAGGGAAGTCTCAGGGAGTCTGTGTAAATCACCTCCTTCAGGTAAAGGAGGTATGGATACGGGAGCTAAGGAGGCGGGAGAAGGAGGGGGGAGGAGGAGCGGGGAAGGGAGGCAGAGAGGGAGGAGAGAAAGAGAGGGAGGATAGAGAGAGAGAGAATTATAATATATATATATATAATATATATATATATATATATATATATATATATATTATACATATATATACATACATTCATATTAAATACGCCTATTTTTCCGGCACCGGATTTTATAACATTTGGCTATTCGTCCGGCATACACTCGTTTGCGCACTGTCAATAATTCTGTCCAACATTTCACGCAATATTCATAGTCGGATCGAGACTCTGCTGGGATAATTTTCCAGCGTTTTTTTTTTTTTTTTTTTTTTTTTTTGGAAGCCTGCACTGAAGAGCTACTTTTCCGTCAGGGGCGCGCATCATCAAAATTTTTAATTATTCTTAGGACCGAGTGGACATACATGCTAAGTTTGCTACAGTTTGACATTTCTGTGATTTTCATCCCTATTCTGTGATTTTATCGTGCCTATAAACGATAGGACCGACGCCCCGCCAACAATGTTTTGGGTGGGGTGGGGTGGGGGGGTGATTCCGTTCATACCACGCATTCTAAAAAGCAAAAGAATGTGGGAAATTGAAAATCCGAGCCAAGGAGAGCATTTCAGATGACAAAGAAAGGAAAAACCCCGAGAGAAGATTCGGTCACGGATGATTCGACACGGTGTTGCGCGACGAACGAGCGAGTGAACCGCGTCTTAAACGCACGAAACTGCCAGTAGGATCGCCGTATGAACCAAAAATCCCTCCTAACCTAACCACCTCCCGATTACCGGATTTCCCGATGCAGGTGAACTAAGTAGGAGAACTTCAACTCTGGCTTTACTTTCTTATCCGGTGTACGCTTAAAGCCGTAGCAACAGTCGTCGAATTTTGACATAAAACTGTCCGAAAGTGCTCTTGAAATTTGGTCAGGCTGTCCTTCACATCAGCAAAACTGGCAAATTCAGTTCCAACTTTGAAGGAATTCATAATCGATGATCGACCTTTAGCCATGAACAATGAACACAAAAACAGCGCCAAAGTTTGTTTAATGTGTGTGTTGCGCGCAAAATAGTTAGTGCGCATGTATGCCGGACGAATAAGCCAAACAAAAATCCGGTGCCGAAACAATATCCACGACGTATTGAAAAAAAAAAAAAAAAAAAAAAAAAAAAATATATATATATATAATATATATAATATATTATAGAGAGAAGAGAGAGAGAGAGAGAGAGAGGGAGGGGGGGAGGGAGGGAGGGAGGGAGGGAGAGAAGAGGGGAGGAGGGTTTTGAGGAGGAGGGAGAGAGAGAGAAAGAGAGAAGAGGGTGGTTTGATAGATAGAGAGAGAGGGGGTAGGGAGAGAAGAGAAGAAGAGAGAGAGGGAGAGAGAGAGAGAGGAAAGAGAGAGAGAGAGAGAGAGAGAGAGAGAGAGAGAGAGAGAGAGAGAGAGAGAGAGAGAGAGAGAGAGAGAGAGAGAGGGAGAGAGAGAGAGAGGAGAGAGAGAGAGAGACGAGAGAGAGAGAGAGAGAGAGAGAGAGAGAGAGAGAGAGAGAGAGAGAGAGAGAGAGAGAGAGAGAGAGAGAGAGAGAAGAGAGAGAGAGAGAGAGAGAGAGAGAGAGAGAGAGAGAGAAAGGGGGAGAGCTTACTGCGCACAAGATGATGTAACAAGAGCGACGATCACATAAATTGTTATGACATTTCTCTCGAAAAAGAGAAAATTATGAAAAGGGTTTGACCGTCTTTGAAATTACAAGAAAAAAACTGTCTACATGTCATTTTATTAGCATTTTTCACCTCTACTTGGCGATATCTAAGCAACATTTAATATGCATATTTTACATTCCCATAATACGACTGCGCATAAATCATATGAAAAAAAAAAACACAGGTACCTACTTGTGATAAGTTATCGCCACCATAGTTAGAAACCGATGTTATTTCCACGCCATGTTTCTCGAGGCGTGTTTGCTGCCGACTCGAACGCGCGTGGGAGGCCTATGATACAACATCCTAAATACGAAAGGATTGGTCGATGGGAGTTATATCCTTATTATCGAGGAAGAAAACAAAAAACGGCTTTAGTCTCTCAGCTCTCAGAGTTTGTTGCATTCACAGGCTGGACAACATCGCGCGGGATCGTCTCATAGACCTTCTTCACTCGTTAATGATACACTGAATTCTTCGCGAATTTTGTCACGTTTTTTGGGCACCACTCTCGTACTGCTTAGCCACCGTTCGCGTTTACATGCGCTTCCACCCACTCGTCAGAGGGGAATACGCATTCGATCTCCTCCAACTGTACAGATAATGGCACCAGAGATCACGGAGTTGCGGCTGTCAGCAGGTATGCATCATACGCCTGACAGCCACGACGCCCCGAGAGCAAGCTGTTTCACGTGGATCGCAGACGGCACCACACCGCCCCCTGCCAGCTGCATGTTAGGCCTCCGCCGTCGTCGCTGCCTTCCGTGGCACGGCGAGGTATTTCCCGTGATTGTTTATTAAGAGCGAATTGTCTCCTCGTAGATTTATGAAGGCGAGGCTGAGGTCAGGGTGTGTGGCCGGCGGTATCTGCAACACTGCCTGCCTTGTGCTTGCGTCACGATTGGCCCGATAAGTATCTCTTTAAGATAAGCGTATAATTGTTGCAGGCTTTATATCTCGATTCGACAACAAAACAATGTAGATTACCAGAGTGTTTTTTATGAGAACAAGTGAAGCTAGTCTTTCGCTTTGTTTACGACGATTAGCTAAAGTGAGTATATAATTCATTTGATTTTTGATTCAACACAGCGTTTATCTCTCTCTCTCTCTCTCTCTGTATCTCTTTCTGTCTGTTTGTCAGTCTCTCTTTCTTTCCCCTATCTCTTTCTGTCTGTTTGTCTGTCTGTCAGTCTCTCTTTCTTTCCCCTACCCCCCCTCTCTCTCTCCGTGTGTCTCTTTCTCTGTTTGTGTCTCTCTGTCTCTGTCTATCTCTCTCTCACTATCCCTCCTCTCTCTCTCCTCTCTCTCCCTCGTCCCTCCCCCCTCCTCTCCCTCATCTCTCACGTTTCTTTTCTCCTCCCCCTTCTCTCTCGTTCTCTCCGTCTCTCTTCTCTCTCGTCCCTCCCTCCTCTCTCTCTATCGTCGTCTCTCTCCTCTCTCTGTCTCGTCTCTCTCCCTCTGTCTATCTCGTTCTCTTCTCTCTCTCTCTCTCTCTCTCTGCTCCTCTCTCTCTCTCTTCTCTCTCTCTCCTCTCTCTCTCTCTCTCTCTCCTCTCTCTCTCTCTCTCTCTCTCTCTCTCTCTTCCCCTCTCTCCCTTCTCTCTCTCCTCTCCAATTCTCTCCTTCTCTTCCTCAAAAATAGATATGATGATAAATATGATCGATAGATATTTAGACGGGCAAGTAGGCGCAGTTACTCAGATATAATCGATAGGTAAATAATTAGATGTAAATAGAGTATATAACTATTAGACATAGACACAGACAAATAGATAGATATAATAGAATATATACATACAACACACACAAACACACAACACACACACACACAACACCAACACACACCACACCAACACACACAACTATATATACAACCATTATATATATGTGTGTATAATAATATATTATCTGTTTTTTTTATTTATATTTTATATGATATATATTATTATATATATATATTATAATATATATATATATATATATAATAATATATATATATATATATATATATATATATATATACATACACACACACACATACATATATATTCACACACGTGACGTATGTGGTTCTGTTGTCTGGATTCATGCGGTATATCATCAAACACAAATACGTAACTAACGAAGACAGAAAGGAAGCAAAATGCAAAATAAACGACACGGAAAGAGCGTTTCAAAGAGAGAGAGAGAAAGCAACGGGACAGCGAAGCACACACCAACCACGGTCAGTAAATCATGTTTTTTTTTCACTTCTCCTTCTCAAAGAAAAAAAAAAACAACGACGAAAACATGATTTGGGTGCCATGAACACTCGAAAAAGTGTTGGTATCATGTTTTTTTTTCACTTCTCGGAGATAAAAAAAAACGAAATCATAATTTGGGTGCCATGAACACTCGAAAAAGGTGTTAGTAAATTCACCGGTGTTATATGTATATGCTTTTAGAGACTTATTTCTTAGGTTGAATCGAGTCCGTGACACAGGTAGACATAGGTTGGTATTTAAGGTATTTAGGTATTCTTGGCAGCCTGACGCTTGGCAGACCAGATCAACGAGCAGACACAAGTCATCAACATTTTCTCCCTTTTCGTACGCAGATCGTGCTATAAATGCAGATGGTTTAAATTTTCTCACGATATGATTGACGTTTGCAAAAATTTTTTTTTTTTTTTTTTTTTATATAAGGAAATCCCCGTCGCCTTTCAATATAAATAACTCATTTTGATGGTGTAGGCTCTCACATGAAAGTATATACATTGGTGCTCATCAAAGACAATCTTAGTTCTGAGACATTACAGTGCGAGTGATATAATTGGAGAAATTTGGGTTCACGTTTGTAACAAGCACAAGGTCTGAGCGCGGTAGGTCGCTGACCTGGCGGACCTCATCAACTTCGGAACAATTAGAGGGGATTCAACTGTTTTCAGGGTTATAATCTTTATGTATTCGTTATATATTTGTCTCTACAATTTAAGGTATATATATATTTTTTTCCCCTATTCTACATCTGGGATATTTCAGTGAGAGAAAAAATCCGAGCTATAAAAGTGACGCCATGATTCAACTTGGAGGCAAACGTGACATTATCTCTACTCGACGCACATTCTCGCCTCCTAAAATATCGTATCTTTCTCATCTACCTCTTAAACTACACGCGGAGACGCCTGTGCCTCACGATTTACAAGTGTATCTACAGATTTACAAGTATCTACAGAACACCAAGACAGAGAGAAAATAGCTAACAGTGGACGACGGAGCTTCAGCGACAACGATAGTGTGAATTGTAAGCAAGCGTAACCGACGAAAAAGTGAGTGAATATGGTTCTGTCGCTTCACCTTCGCCGCTGTTACTTACCTTCACCCGGATCGGTAACGTGTTACCTTGTATCTGACGTGACTGCTTCGACTGTCTTCCTTCGCATTCATGAATCCATGCGGAGAGTTTTATCGTGCATGACGCAATGCTCTCTGCAGGGCCGCCAAGAAGGTCAAGTTATGCTCCTTCCCGGGTCCCAATTTATTTCCGGTTATCACAATCATATATGGAAAACTGCTGGTGGTGATAACTGTACACGGAGCGCCGAAAAGCCAAGCATCGGAGGCACAGTTCGCTCGCACTAACGAACTCCCCTTAATTCCTCCGTCAGCTGTTTTCGCGAACTGGGCCGATAGCAGGCCAATCGGCGTGACGTCATGATTTCTGTGGCGCGAACGGCCGCCTCGCCTCGGACCTCGGACCTCGCGAAGAAGGCGAGGGCGGGACGAGGCTTCGAGGGGCAGTGGCTCGCGGGGCAGACGAGGGGCGAGGAGCCGCTCGGTGGGAGAGAAACAGACGGAGACAGGTAGACAGACACACTCTCTCGGGAAGGAGGAGAGAGAGATAAGAGAGGAGAGAGAGGAGAGAGATGAGAAGAGAGAGAGAGAGAGAGAGAGAGAGAGAGAGAGAGAGAATGAGATGAGAGAGAGAGAGAAGAGATAGAGAGAGAGAGAAGAGAGGAGAGAGATGGAGAGAGAGAGGAGAGAGAGAGAGAGAGAATCAGAAGAGAGAAGAGAAGAAGAAGGAAAACAGAGAGTGACTGAACAAAGGAGGATGGGATAGAAACAGACAAACAATCAGAGGAATAAAGAAATGCAACACTGAACCCACTAAGTCTATTTCGCGACTGGGAATATAGTATCCAAGGAGAGTCGTATGTTTCTGATGTAAAAAAAAAAAAAACCCACTGTCAGAAGCAACACGAAAACAAACAATTATAACATCAAAGATTTTCGCTCAGTTTAATCCCAGAAGCAAATAAATATATGAGAGATAAAACAAGATAAGCGCTTTTAAACACAATTTTTGGGGGATTGGTAAAAGACGATCTCCTTCAAAAAGTTACAGAGCAAATCCAGACGTTGATTTTCAAACCAATTTAAAACTTTGTGAAAGAGAATAACAATAAGACGTGATACAGACATTTTTAAAATATATATTATCGTGTTTCTCACCTGAATTACATAGCGAACGAAAGGATAACTCAACGTGGACGATAAGAAGCTTTAGCCTTGCTCTTCAACACGTGGAATCCTTGACTTAAGAAAAAACTTTCCTTGTGTCGGATTGCCAAATATAACAAAAATCGGAATATTCCTCATCTATGGGAAATAACCAACATAACCAAAAAAGCAAAAATATAAAACACAACAAGGAAATATGCTTCAACTATAAATAAACAACGTATTCCCGCCATAATAGCATAAAATTACTGTATACCTACACAAAGGGTGAACGAGCAGATAATTCTTTGGCGGTGTGGAGTGGCTGATACCGTGACCACAAGACCACACAATCTGTTAAAGAAATGACTGAGTGGCGTTGTGTTTAAGAGAGAGGGAGGGAGGGAAAGGGAGAGAGTTTTGAGACGTAGAGGAGGGAGCGGAAAGGAGAGAGTTTGGAGAGGAGGCCGTGAGGATGAGAGCAGTTGAATTTGAGAGGAGAGAGTCGAGGGAGGGAGAGAGAGAGAGAGAGAGAGAGAGAGAGAGAGAGAGAGAGAGAGAGAGAGAGGAAGAGAGAGAGAGAGAGAGAGAGATGAGAGAGAGAGAGAGAGAGAGAGGGGGAGGGAGGGGGAGGAAGGAGGGGAATGGAAGGGAGGGAGGGAGAGATAATTTAAGGAGGGGCCTTTGAAGAAATTGAAAACAGATTTAGATCCAGAATCGCAAATACGGATACAAAGAACAAGAACAAAGATCAAGAAAAAAAAAAAAGAAAGAAAAAAACGAAAACAGACACTTTTATTTGAGCATATTAAGGAAAACATCCTTTGAAACAAAATCCACACTTGAAACACATCGGGGCTTCATGTATATGGCGAGCGGTTTGTTAAACAAAACAAACGTAAACAAACAAAAATGAATGAAATGCACGTCCATTAAGTTATATATTATAAATTATCGGGCAATAGACATATTTAACTGTTAACGCGCTGTGAGCCTCAAAAACTGTTTAATGAACACGACTATGTATAAATTTCACTCGAAAGATAGCAACAGAAACTAGACCACAAGGCGCTAAAACTACCAAAATAACGGAACAGAATCTATCAAACAATAATAAACACGAATAGAATTGTCTTCAAACCGTAGAGGAAACTGAGCAGCCTACCTCGAGTATTACCTACACACGAGGAAGGTTTATTTTTCGTGTGAAGAAAATAGGCCTACATCTAACAGTAAGACTTTCTGGTCAGAGGATTCTGAATGGCGAACGTGACTGGGTCCGAGATAGTGGTGCTGGTGGCTTCCTCTCAGTCTTTTATTCCTCTACTAAGCAGGATATATAGGAATTATGCTGCTGAAACCCCCCACAGTCTTGGCTTCGACAGCAGGGGAGTGCATGAAAGATAACGAAAAAAAAAAATGAGGTGAAATGTAAACAAACAGATTGGTCAAAATGTTTAGAAAATACTGGGTGTGAGTAACATAGACAGAATTGGTTAATATATAGTAAAATTCTGGGGGTTGTGCTCCTTGCTCCTCCTCCCCTGATGAACGACAAAGAATCTGCCCCGTATATAGGGTTTAGGGCAGACTGGGCATCGGGAGCTCCCAGAAACTGTGACTGTACTATGAGCTGCCGCCCCCAACCCCCGCCCAGGACTATTAAGAATACCCCGCGTATGCACGTCAGGAGAGTGCAATAGCAAAGAACATGAGTATAGGAATGTACTCTTGAGTAACAGCATACTAAAATGTGATATAGTCAGCACCGTATACTGACTAGGGGTATACAAGATCGTCGTCATCCATTCAGGTTTGTAAATTTTCATTTTTATGCTGTATTTTGCTGCGTTCGTGTTGGTCGTACACTCTATCCTGCCGTGAATGCGTGGAGGATCCTTTGTCTTACAGGGTGAGGGTTAAGTGCATATTCCCCTGCATTTAAACGTGTGACTTATTAGATGTAAATATAGTTAATATTACTGTGACGTATTTGGTGTATGTCATTCATATTTTACCCAGCAATGTCTTCGGTACTTCCACGCCCTCTCATACTATAAATAATGGGTGGGTTTGGGGTGTTTCCGTGGCAAAAGTCCCCCATATTTTTTGTTGTAGAGTGTGAGACACATCCATTGATACCACTTTCTATGTGATCAGACGTGCGAATCCGAATTAGTACCTTCCAGAGTCGTCTGACAACTGTTTCACTTCAA
>NW_020870839.1:749314-751814 GCF_003789085.1 Penaeus vannamei
AGGAATCGGTGGGCGGGAGTGGGGAGGAGGATTCGGTGGGCGGGAGTGGGGAGGAGGATTCGGTGGCGGGAGTGGGGAGGAGGATTCGGTGGGCGGGAGTGGGGAGGAGGATTCGGTGGGCGGGAGTGGGGAGGAGGAATCGGTGGGCGGGAGTGGGGGGAGGAGGATTCGGTGGGCGGGAGTGAGGAGGATGATTCGGTGGGCGGGAGTGGGGAGGAGGATTGTGGGCGGGAGTGGGGAGGGAATCGGTGGGCGGAGTGGGGAGGATTCGGTGGGCGGGAGTGGGGGGAGGATTCGTGGGCGGGAGTGGGGAGGAGGATTCGGTGGGCGGGAGTGGGGAGGAGGATTCGGTGGGCGGGAGTGGGAGGAGGATTCGGTGGGCGGGGGTGGGGAGGAGGATTCGGTGGGCGGGAGTGGGGAGGATGATTCGGTGGGCGGGAGTGGGAGGAGGATTCGGTGGGCGGGAGTGGGGAGGAGGATTCGGTGGGCGGGAGTGGGGAGAGGATTCGGTGGGCGGGAGTGGGAGGAGGATTCGGTGGGCGGGGATGGGAGGAGGAATTCGGTGGGCGGGAGTGGGGAGGAGGAATCGGTGGGCGGGAGTGGGAGGAGGATTCGGTGGGCGGGAGTGAGGAGGAGGATTTCGGTGGGCGGGAGTGGGGAGGATGATTTGGGCGGGAGTGGGGAGGATTCGGTGGGCGGGAAGTGGGGAGGATGATTCGGTGGGCGGAGTGGGGAGGAGGATTCGGTGGGCGGGAGTGGGGAGGAGATTCGGTGGGCGGGAGTGGAGGAGGAGGATTCGTGGGCGGGAGTGGGGAGGATGATCGGTGGGCGGGAGTGGGGAGGAGGATTCGGTGGGCGGAGTGGGGAGGATGAATCGTGGCGGGAGTGGGGGGATGATTCGGTGGGCGGGAGTGAGGAGGATGATTCGGTGGCGGGAGTGGGGAGATGATTCGGTGGGCGGGAGTGGGGGAGAGGAGATCGGTGGGCGGGAGTGGGAGGAGGATTCGGTGGGCGGAGTGGGGAGGAAGGAAGTGGGCGGGGGAGGAATCGGTGGGCGGAGTGGGGAGGATGATTCGGTGGGCGGGAGTGGGGAGGAGGAATCGGTGGGCGGGAGTGAGGAGGAGGATTCGGTGGGCGGGAGTGGGGAGGAGGAATCGTGGGCGGGAGTGGGAGGAGGATTCGGTGGCGGGGAGGGAGGATGATTCGGTGGCGGGAGTGAGGAGGATGATTCGGTGGCGGGAGTGGGAGGAGAGTGGGCGAGGCGGGAAGGAGGGAGGCGTCGGTGGGCGGGAGTGGGAGGATGATTCGGTGGGCGGGAGTGAGGAGGATGATTCGTGGGCGGGAGTGGGGAGGAGGAATCGGTGGGCGGAGTGAGGAGGATGATTCGGTGGGCGGGAGTGGGAGGAGGATTCGGTGGGCGGGAGTGGGAGGAGGATCGGTGGGCGGAGTGAGGAGGATGATGGGCGGGAGTAGGAGGATGATTCGGTGGGCGGGAGTGAGGAGGAGGATTCGGTGGGCGGGAGTGGGAGGAGGATCGGTGGCGGGAGTGGGGAGGAGGAATCGGTGGGCGGGAGTGAGGAGGAGATTCGGTGGGCGGGAGTGGGGAGGATGATTCGTGGGCCGGAGGAGGATCGGCGGAGTGGGGAGGATGATTCGGTGGCGGAGTGAGGAGGATGATTCGGTGGGCGGGAGTGGGGAGGAGGAATCGGTGGGCGGGAGTGAGGAGGATGATTCGGTGGGCGGGAGTGGGAGGATGATCGGTGGGCGGGATGGAGTGAGGAGGAGGAATTCGGTGGGCGGGAGTGAGGAGGATGATTCGGTGGGCGGGAGTGGGAGGATGATTCGTGGGCGGAGTGAGGAGGATGATTCGTGGGCGGGAGTGGGGAGGATGATTCGGTGGGCGGGAGTGGGGAGGATGATCGGTGGGCGGGAGTGAGGAGGGCGGTGGGGGGGAGTGAGGAGGATGATTCGGTGGGCGGGAGTGAGGAGGATGATTCGGTGGGCGGGAGTGGGGAGGAGGAATCGGTGGGCGGGAGTGGGGAGGAGGATTCGGTGGGCGGGAGTGGGAGGATGATTTGGGCGGAGTGGGCGGATGATTCGGTGGGCGGGAGTGGGAGGATGATTCGGTGGGCGGGAGTGAGGAGGAGGAATCGGTGGTGGCGGGAGTGAGGAGGATGATTCGGTGGGCGGAGTGGAGGAGGATGATTCGGTGGGCGGGAGTGGAGGAGGATGATTCGGTGGGCGGGAGTGAGGAGGATGACTCGGTGGGCGGGAGTGGGGAGGATGAGGATGATGATTCGTGGGCGGGAGTGAGGAGGATGATTCGGTGGGCGGAGTGGGGAGGATGATTCGGTGGGCGGGGAGTGAGGAGGATGATTCGGTGGGCGGGAGTGAGGCGGATGATTCGGTGGCGGGAGTGAGGAGATGATTCGGTGGCGGGAGTGGGGAGGATGATTCGGTGGGCGGGGTGGGGCAGGAATGATTCGGTGGGCGGAGTGGG
>NW_020870839.1:756814-762124 GCF_003789085.1 Penaeus vannamei
GATTCGTGGGGCGGGAGTGAGGAGGAGGATTCGGTGGGCGGGAGTGGGGAGAGGATCGGGTGGGCGGGAGTGGGGAGGAGGAATCGGTGGGCGGGAGTGGGGAGGAGGAATCGGTGGGCGGGAAGTGGGGAGGAGGATTCGGTGGGCGGGAGTGGGGAGGATGATTCGGTGGGGGGAGTGGGGAGGATGATTCGGTGGGGGGGAGTGGGGAGGATGATTCGGTGGGCGGGAGTGGGGAGGAGGAGGAATCGGTGGGCGGAGTGGGGAGGGAAGTGGGAGGAGGATTCGGTGGGCGGGAGTGGGGAGAGGATCGGTGGGGGGATGAGGAGGATGATTCGTGGGCGGGAGTGGGGAGAGATTCGGGAGTGGGGAGGAGGATTCGTGGGCGGGAGTGGGAGGAGGAATCGGTGGGCGGGAGTGGGGAGGAAGGATTCGGTGGCGGGAGTGGGGAGGAGTGGTGCGGGTGGGCGGAGTGGGGAGGAAGGAATCGGTGGGCGGGAGTGGGGAGGAGGAATCGGTGGGCGGGAGTGGGAGGAGGAATCGGTGGCGGGAGTGGGGAGTGAGATTCGAGTGGGGGAGGATGGATTCGGTGGGCGGAGTGGGGAGGATGATTCGGTGGGCGGAGTGGGGAGGATGATTCGGTGGGCGGGATGGGGAGGAGGATCGGGTGGGCGTGGGCGGGAGTGGGGAGGAGGATTCGGTGGCGGGAGTGGGGAGGAGGATTCGGGGGCGGGAGTGAGGAGGATGATTCGGTGGGCGGGAGTGGGGAGGATGATTCGGTGGCGGGAGTGGG
Source organism: Penaeus vannamei (assembly GCF_003789085.1). NCBI lineage: Eukaryota > Metazoa > Arthropoda > Malacostraca > Decapoda > Penaeidae > Penaeus > Penaeus vannamei. The sequence continues at coordinate 757,608 of NW_020870839.1, forward strand.
GAGAGGAATCGTGGCGGAGTGGGGAGGATGAGGTGGGCGGGAGTGGGGAGGAGGATCTCGGTGGGCGGAGTGAGGAGGATGATTCGGTGGGCGGAGTGGGGAGAGATTCGGTGGGCGGGAGTGGGGGGATGATTCGGTGGGCGGGAGTGGGGAGGAGGTTCGGTGGGCGGGAGTGGGGAGGAGGATTCGTGGCGGGAGTGAGGCGTGGGCGGGAGTGGGGAGGAAGGAAATCGGTGGCGGGAGTGGGGAGGAGGAACGGTGGGCGGGGTGAGGAGGAGGAATCGGTGGGCGGGAGTGGGAGGAGGAATCGTGGGCGGGAGTGAGGAGGAGGATTCGGTGGGGCGGGAGGATTCGGTGGGCGGGAGTGAGCGAGGAGGATCGTGTGGGCGGTGGGCGGAGTGGGGAGGAATCGGTGGGCGGGAGTGGGAGGATGATTCGGTGGGCGGGAGTGAGGAGGATGGTGGGCGGGAGTGGGGAGGAGGATTCGGTGGGGGAGTGAGGAGGATGATTCGGTGGGCGGAGTGAGGAGGAAGGATCGGAGTGGGCGGGAGTGGGAGGAGGAATCGGTGGGCGGGAGTGGGGAGGAGGATCGTGGGCGGGAGTGGGGAGAGATTCGGTGGGCGGAGTGGGAGAGGATTCGTGGGCGGAGTGGGGAAGGAGGAATCGGTGGCGGGAGTGGGAGGAGATTCGGTGGGCGAGTGGGGAGGAAGGATCGGTGGGCGGGAAGTGAGGAGGAGGATTCGGTGGGCGGGAGTGGGGAGGAGAAATCGGTGGGCGGGTGAGGAGGAGGATTCGGTGGGGCGGGAGGAGGAGGAACGGTGGGCGGTGGGCGGAGTGAGGAGGAGGAAATGAGTGAGGAGGATTCGTGGGCGTGAGTGAGGAGGAGGATTCGGGGGCGTGGGTGAGGAGGATTCGCGCTGAGTGAGGAGGATTCGGTGGGCGTGAGTGAGGAGGATTCGGTGGGCGTGAGTGAGGAGGAGGATTGGCGAGTGAGGAGAGTTAGGTTTGGGCGTGAGTGAGGAGGATTCGAGTGGGCGTGAGCGAGGAAGGATTCGGTGATGTGACGAGGAGGATCTGGGCGGGACGGTGGGCTGAGTAGAGAAGGATTCGGTGGGCGTGAGTGAGGAGGATTCGGATGGGGCGGAATGAGGAGGATTGGGGGCGTGAGTGAGGAGGGAAGGATTCAGTGGGCGTGAATGAGGAGGATATGGTAATGAGGGGAGATAGTGAGGAGATTCGGTGGGCGTGAGTGAGGAGGATTGTGGGCGAGGTGATTCGAGTGAGTGAGGAGGATTCGAGAGGAGGATTCGGGGGCGTGAGTGAGGAGGATCGTCGTTGAGGGAGGACCGGGAGGAGGTATTCGGTGGCGTGAGTGAGATTCGGTGAGAGCGAGCGAAGGAGGATTGGTCGTTAATATGTTTGGGCGTGAGTCGGGCGAGGCGAGAGGTTAATGAGATACAGAGGGATATTAACGCGCCAGTAAGTACATTGAAGGTTTTTTTTTTTTTATATGTACGCTCACTTCTTATTTACATGTCTGTGCTTGTATATAAACTACCCATTGATATATGTTCAGATATATCTCTTTTTTAATATATATTTTTTAATATATATTAAATATATTTAATATATATTTTTTAAGCCTCTAAAATCACGAGAGAAACCAATGATCTGAGGATAATCACTCGCAAATGCCAGGACCCCCCCCCCCCCCCCCCCCCGCGGCGCCGTCGTATGTTTTCCCGGCGAAGGACTCGAGGGAAGTTCCTCCTCCTCCGGCCCCGCCTCGGTCGCGTCGCCTTGATCTGCGGGCGGCGCTTTTTTTTTTTTTTTTTTCTTCGCTCCGGCAGGAATCGGTTGCCAGGGCTCGGTCTCCGCGCCCTGGACTCCTCCGTTGGTGGCGGGGCGCGGCCTTTCGGGCGGGTTGCTGGTGCCTCGGGTCGCGGGACGGCGATCGTCGGCCGAGGATGGTTTGTGGCGGGTTTTTTGATCGCCATCCTTGTCTGGTATAGAGGGATTGACAAACTGCTCGTGATAATTGTGGCTGCGGTCCCTCGCGCGGGTGGGGGTCCTTCCTCGTCTCCCACGAGGAGGCCTTGCAAGGGCCCGGGCGGCGGCCTTTGTGTCAGCCCGGGGAAGGCCAGGGCGGGCGGGAGGGGGGCGGCGCACCTGACTTTGGCAAGGGGCTGAGCGGGGTCGTGTCACTCGGCCGCCAGCGAAGCACACTGTTACCATGAGGCGTCACAGCGCCACCTGCAGCGGGCCGCGGGGCCTGGGACACTTGGCGCAAGGCGGAGGCGCTGCGGCGGCGAGAGCAGGTGGGCGGCCGCGGCGGCGGGCCCGCGCAGGCATCATACCCGGTGAGGGCGCCGTAGCAACAGGAGGAAGGCCGGGGTGGCTGGGAGCTCGGGCCGGCTGCTGGTATCCGGGGCGACGCGAACATCTGCTCACCTGCCTGCATGGCGGCCAGCTGGGAGGTCATGTGCCGGGTCACACAGCCGCAGCTCTCATTGTTGCCAGCCGGAAGCACAGGAGTCGCTCGTGACCGCCCTGGACGGCACAAGGGCGGGGCCGCGCACCAACCAGAGGCCAGGCCTGAGCCCCGGTCCCTGTCACCAACGGCTGCGAGGTCGCGCTCAGACCCCGTCGTGACGTCACACCCAGGACCACGTCATAGCTCTTGGTTCGCAAATTATTTCTTCATGGACGAGGTTTCCTGCGCGAAAAAGTTGCAGTCGGTTACCATGCAATCCAGCCGACCTTGCGCACAATTCGGCCATCTCTTCCGTGTCGCCTTACACGCCCCAGAGCGCTCGCACCTCCTCCAGCCTCTTGACCAGCGACGCGGTCCTCGCCGTCCCTCCGTCGAGCGGCTCTGCCAGGGAACTCGGCACTTCAACCAATCAATAAAGCAGCAATCACCAACTACCAATATCCTCCATTAATCTCCCTCGAAGCATCATCGACATATTTATTCCTCTCTGCCAGACTACTCGACCTGCCGACGTGTCGTGTCGCCAAATAACGCCAATAGACGCCCAACGTTTAAAAGCCAATGGGTTCGCCTTCCCCCGCGCGCCCACCTGTTCGCCTGTGACACGTCCCGGCTTTTGACACGCGGCTCATGCGCTGAGAGAGAGAGGGAGGAAGGAGGGAGAGATAGAGAGAGGAGAGAGGGAGGGAGGAGAGGAGGGAGATAGATAACGAGAGAGAGAGAGAGAGAGAGAGAGAGAGGGAGAAGAGAAGAGAGAAAGAGGGAGAAGATAGATAGATATAGAAGGAGAGAGAGAGAGAGAGAGCAAGACCCTAGATAGAGAGAGAAGAGAGAGAGAGGGAGAGGAGAGAGAGAGAGAGAGAGAGGGGAAGAGAGAGACGGAGGGAGCAGAGAGAGAGAGAGAGAGCAGAGAGAGAGCAGAGAGAGAGAGAGAGAGAGAGAGAGAGAGAGAGAGAGAGAGAGAGAAGAGAGAGAGAGAGGAGAGAGGAGAGAGAGAGAGAGAGCAGAGAGAAGAGAGAGAGAGAGAGAGAGAGAGAGAGAGAGAGAGAGAGAGAGAGAGAGAGAGAGAGAGAGAGAGAGGAGAGAGAGAGAGAGAGAGAGAGAGAGAGAGAGAGAGAGAGAGAGAGAGAGAGAGAGAGAGAGAGAGAGAGAGAGAGAGAGAAGAAGAGAAGAGAAAGAGAAGAGAGAGAGAGAGAGAGAGAGAGAGAGAGAGAGAGAGAGAGAGAAGAGAGAGAGAAGAGAGAAAGAGAAAGAGATGAGAGAGAAAGAAAGAAGACGAGAGAAAGAGAGAGAGAGAGAGAGAGAAGAGAAGAAAGAGAAAGAGAAAGAGAAGAGAAAGAAGAAAGAGAAAGAGAGAGAGGAAGAGGGAGAAAGAGAGAGAGAGAAACGAAACAAAGACAGACAGAGTACCTAAAGGTTACCCCTTTCCGTTACCTCAAGCATTTCGAACGGAAAAGGTGCTTGAAAGGGACGGTTCAAGAACAGATCAAGAACACAACCAGGACTGAAGCGCACATCTAGCAGGCTATGACGTCAGGTGTCAAGGAACTCGGGGGGGGGGGGGGGATAGGGGCGATTTCTGCTGGCTCTTAGATTTTTTAAAAACGGTATGTGCTTCTATATTCCTATAATCCGAAATCGAAGGTAAAACATTCACAACATACATACACATACACATACACACAACACCACACACACACAGACACTACACAACAACACCACACACATCACACACACATACAAAACACAATCCCCCCCTCCATCTACACACACACAACCACAATCACAATTCACACCCCAAGGCTCACAAACACACAGACAAACCACACACACAAACGTACACATACAACATACAACATCACCGCCCCCCCCCGTGCCACACTCAACACTTCTCCAAATCATTTTTTTTTTTCTCCTTGAGATAAAATCTTCGCCAATCAAACTGTGACAACACATACACAAAACAAATACACAACACACAGGCGCACCCTCCCACACACACAAACAACCACACAACCTTCCG
>NW_020870839.1:774417-776917 GCF_003789085.1 Penaeus vannamei
CACTCGTATGCAAAAGGACTTAATAATTATATATGGTATATTCTTTTATGTTAAAGCCAAGCCATCAGAATTTGTCCCGAAACTGTGTCCTTAAGACAAATATTATTATTTCTTTATTTATCCTTTTTTTTTCTTCTTTTCTTTTCTTTACTTGCTGAAAAATGCCTGATTTATGATAAAGATTCTGCTTCATACTTCTGATATGTGAATTACCATCAGGGTGTATAAATTTATATAAGTAGTTATAAAAAAAAAAAAAAAATGCGTACAATTATGTAGTAAAAATTTTCTCATTCTTATTTACAGGAATTTTGAATCAAAGTGGGCGCGTAGCAATTGTGACTGGCGGAGGACGAGGCATTGGTCTGGAAACTGTGCAGCAGTTTCTTGAACTGGATATGACAGTCGTTATTGGTATGCCAAATGTAAAGAATTATCAATAGATTTATCATAGTAAATTATATTCATGATACAGAAGCATGCATGATACCTTTTCCTTAATACTTACATAAGTAGAAAAAAATTATAGGTATTTGTAAGCATCAAGTAATAACCAGCGGCAGATGATCATTTGTGAATAGTAGTGAGTAGCCAATCTATCTTTCAACTGTATGGTAATATAGTACTGAAAGATAAGAATACAATGTTAAAGAAAGAAAGACAAATCTTGTCAGTAGACTGGCAAAAATATATGTGATTGTTATTCAGAAGTTGTAGATTTTAGTAAATAACAGTCGTTCAAGCTTGTGTAAAGCATAGACCCACTTCTCATTATTTATATATTTTTTATGGGACTTGGAGACCCTTATTGTAATTCAGTAATGTAATCTTCCAGTTTCATAATGATATAGTAATGGCTCATATGTGAATGATTAGGAAGTTCTCCATGGTGCTAAATGTCTTAAATTTGCTTCCAGGTGGAAGAAATGTGCCAGAGCTTGAGAAAGCTGTGTCAAAAGTGAGAGGCAGCAACAAAGATTTAGGGAAAGTTATATGCTTAGACCTGGATTTGTCTAGCTTAACCTCCGTGAGAAGATTTGCAGAGGCTTTCAAGGCTCTTCGACTTCCTTTACATGTGCTTGTTAACAATGGTAAGTTTTGTGGTACAGTTCAAGATATTGCAAAAAAAGATTGAAAACTTGAGTTCCACCAAAGGTTCTCTTATTGTTTATTTTGTGATGGTGGTTTGTTTCTTTTTTATTTTATTTTGTTGTTTTTTAAGATCATGAAAGAGCAAACTGATAAACAAAACTGCAAGAGAAATTATTGGTCCTACCCAGAATAGCAGCCTCTAATTCATTATACACAGTCAAATCTCAAATCAAAACAAAAATTCAGTATTAGTGATTTTTGACATACTTTTGAGATAGACAGATTGATGCAACTTACACATTGAAATATGAGAATAGTTGACCAATTTGTATTATTTATTTCCTTTCTTTGCAGCTGGCGTTATGTTCTGGCCGCAGGAAGTAACTGAAGATGGCTTTGAGTATCACTGGTGTGTTAATCATCTTGGTCATTTCTTATTGACTCACCTGTTGTGGCCTGTGTTGAAAGCCAGCTCTACTCCAGATAAACCTGCACGTGTCGTCAATCTCTCATCATCTACACATTACATTGGCTCAATAAATTTTGAAGACATCAACAGCAAGTATGGATATGTAATAAATTCTTGAGATTGTATTCTGAAACTATCTAATGATAATAGTAAAAAGAATAATGTTAGTAATGATAATTATGATTTGTACATTAGATTTCTGATTTGGTATTAGTCTAACTTACCACATGTTGATACAAATATTTCCTTTTTTCACAGAATCTATTACAATGCACAGGCTGCTTATAATCAAAGCAAACTAGCTCAGGTGATGTTTACCAAGGAATTGGATGAACGGATTCGAGCAGCAGGAGAAAATATCATTGTTAATGCGGTGCATCCTGGTGTTGTGGCCACAGAGCTGTTCCAGCATGTGGCCTGGGCACATTACTTCCCATGGTTGGTCAGAGCTTTTTTAAAGGTATGGTTATATATTTTTGCATAAAATGTACTGTAAGTGATGAGAATCGGTTATGAAAAAATAAGGATTTAGAAGAGAATGATTTGAAAGAGAGAATGCACAGGGATTTAGAAGATGAGAATGATATGACTTAGGGAATGCAGTGTTATTAAAGAGTGATTACAATTAATTAAATGTTATTTTTGCAGACCCCTAGACAAGGATCAGATACAGTGGTTCATGTGGCACTTTCCCAGCTAGCGCTTGATGGTGGCCATTATTACGAAAATTGTACCAAGACCCCTCCAGCTGCAGCTGTCAGGAAACCCAGTGATTTACGCCATCTCTGGGAAATCTCTTGTCAGCAATGCAAAATTGTTGACTTTGGTGGTTTGTGAAGAGATAAGATGCAGTGAAAAATATTTTGATACTTTTTTACATATAGAAATGCACTACTGTTGAAATTTGTTGTTCACTTCATATATTATGATATATGATAG
>NW_020870839.1:781917-784417 GCF_003789085.1 Penaeus vannamei
CCACAACAAATTTATATAACACTATACAATGTAGATATGAATTCTGTCCTTTAGCTGCCAAAAATGTAAACCATCACTAATGGTAACTTTTATATACATTAATATAGATCACAACTTATCATCAATTGGAACAAAATTCAGATAAATTGAGATTACATGTATGGTTTAGTGCCTCCTTTGGAGTGCTTTATGCAGCATTACAAATCCATAGCCTGTGTGTCTCCTTTTCAAGGAAACGATAATGGTAACCTTATTTTTGCTTATTTTAAGCAATTCAATACTATCACATCTTCCATGCCACTAGAACACATTTCTTACTTTTCTAGTTTTTCCAGTTTTAAGAACAAGCTTCATTTTCCAAAGCCACCTCGACAAGCAGGACTTCGTTCTACCTCCTGAGAGCCTTTTTCCCACTGGTCTGGTGTGCGTGCCTGTGAGATTAATAGGAATAAATAGAATAAAACACTGTCAATGATTAGCAAGGAATGAGAAGTAAAATTTCACCTATATGCATGAGAACATCCCCTGTTTTTTTTTTTTTTTTTCTTATTTTTCTATCCAAGTCACACTGTTATCTATTAAAACTGTACCATATTTCTATCTACCCATATAAGAAAAAAAAAATGAAATGGAGCTTATACTTTAAAAGTGCAGTATACCATAGCATTATGAGAATGATGCTTCTGCTGATTATTCCAAAAGCTTTATTATCATTATTCATTTATTTACTCATTCATTTAAATTAAGAAGTATAAAATAATAAATTAGATGCACAAAAATTATTACACACTATAACAGAAATGTTATGCAACACTAAATAAAAATAGACAATACAATAACCAATGTTAAGCACAGAAACTTACCACAATGGAAAGAGCATGCACTCCTGATGCTAACTCTTCACTTAAAGCTGCATTCACAAGGCGGTGGCGCTGTAAAACAAAGTCTGTACTTAGCTATAATGACTACCAAAGCAATGACCATATAGGAACGGAAATTCAAGGTGGACAAACATTCCATACGGCACACTTTTATAGTAAAAATTTTACTTTTATAGTAAAAATTTTACTTTTATAGTAAAAATTTAACTTTTTTTTTGTTAACCACTAACCTCTGTGCTGGATCCCCTCTCTCTCTCTCTCTCTCTCTCTCTCTCTCTCTCTCTCTCTCTCTCTCTCAAACTACTAACTAAATATGCCCGCTTTCTTTCTGCAGTTTTAGCATTAAGTCTATAAAAATGTGCAAGGTACATGTTAAAATGTATTCTATTCTACCTATTTTGTCCTATCTATATCTTTGAGTAAATTGATGATCAGAGTAAAATTAAATCTTATTTCTTATCTTACAGCACCCTTAGGACCCACACTGCAAACTATGTCTATTTCTCTGTACGCTGAAAAACACCAGAGAACATACCTTAATGAGAGGAACATTTTCAAAGGTTGGAGAAACAACAAGGACCTTGAAATGTGTTTCCGAGCCAGGTGGGACATTGTGCATAAAGGACTCGTTAACGATCTGCAAATGGACGGGTTGAAAAGCCTCGACCAGCTTTTTCTTTATGGCCGATTCAACTGCTCCATCTGAAATAGAGAAATGATGCATTGATAAGGAAAGGCTCGTTTCATGCTCAGAAAAATTCTTTTTGTGATCTAAAAAAAAAAAAAAAAAACAGGGTTGCAGTGAAATTAGAACTGGAACTCTTCACAATTTTTTTTCAAACTAAAATGAAATATCAACCTAAAATATACAATTCAAATATGCTTACAAGAACAAACGGTAATACTGCGACTAAGTACACAGGTTAAATACCAGTTTGGACTGTGAGCTTAAAATCTTTTATACTTACTAGAAGACATTTTATGTAAGGGTTCACCTCTTCTGTTATGGAATGACGGTGTCGATGATATCCTCCGAACTGTTCCTGAAAAACACTCTACTTACGTATCTGATATTGTAAAAAGATAAGGCTGTATATGCATACTATAATAACCAAGTATCCTCACTGCTCAAGCAAAAGAAAAGGTATGTATCTATCTTGATATATAATGTTCCTTCTACTGCTACGAAGACATTCTTTAAATCAAATACACACCCACGACTGCTCTGCTGATCATCCTCAAGGGCTTCCTGAGCTGTAAAACACCTTCCCCTTGCACTCTCTGCAAACGTAGGACTGTATTAAACGTTGATCAATTTTGGTAAAAGTTTACAATACAACTGCACCCATTGGCTAGGCAGCGAACTTCCTAACTTGTCATTTTGGACATTATTTTTGAGTTACGATGGAAGTACTAGAAGATATATTTCTTAGAATCACTTGCTCTTTCATTTGCACATAACATTTTTCATCTAAAAGAAGGCTGGCTGAAAAATTGACATGGTACCGTCATTTTCTCCTAATCATTGGGGTCCTGTTACCTTGATTTCGTCTCTTGAAATCACAGGTCTTGTTGGCCTCCCTGGAGGTTTTTCATTGCATATGGAACCAGTCCAAGAT
>NW_020870839.1:789417-795045 GCF_003789085.1 Penaeus vannamei
GTAAATAAGTCAAAGGAGCCAGTCGAATGACCTGACTGAGACTGGGTCAAACTGGTCTTCTATCCAGAGTAAATAAGTCAAAGGAGCCAGTCGAATGACCTGACTGAGACTGGGTCAAACTGGTCTTCTATCCAGAGTAAATAAGTCAAAGGAGCCAGTCGAATGACCTGACTGAGACTGGGTCAAACTGGTCTTCTATCAGAGTAAAAGTCAAAGGAGCCCAGTCGAATGACCTGACTGAGACTGGGTCAAACTGGTCTTCTGTCCAGAGTAAATAAGTCAAGGGAGCCAGTCGAATGACCTGACTGAGACTGGGTCAAACTGGTCTTCTATCCAGAGTAAATAAGTCAAAGGAGCCAGTCGAATGACCTGACTGAGACTGGGTCAAAACTGGTCTTCTATCCAGAGAGTAAATAAGTCAAAGGAGCCAGTCGAATGACCTGACTGAGACTGGGTCAAACTGGTCTTCTATCCAGAGTAAATAAGTCAAAGGAGCCAGTCGAATGACCTGACTGAGACTGGGTCAAACTGGTCTTCTATCCAGAGTAAAATAAGTCAAAGGAGCCAGTCGAATGACCTGACTGAGACTGGGTCAAACTGGTCTTCTATCCAGAGTAAATAAGTCAAAGGAGCCAGTCGAATGACCTGACTGAGACTGGGTCAAACTGGTCTTCTATCCAGAGTAAAATAAGTCAAAGGAGCCAGTCGGAATGACCTGACTGAGACTGGGTCAAACTGGTCTTCTATCCAGAGTAATATAAGTCAAAGGAGCCAGTCGAATGACCTGACTGAGACTGGGTCAAACTGGTCTTCTATCCAGAAATAAGTCAAAGGAGCCAGTCGAATGACTGACTGAGACTGGTCAAACTGGTCTTCTATTCCAGAGTAAATAAGTCAAAGGGCCAGTCGAATGACTGACTGAGACTGGGTCAAACTGGTCTTCTATCCAGAGTAAAAGTCAAGGAGCCAGTCGAATGACCCTGACTGAGACTGGGTCAAACTGGTCTTCTATCCAGAGTAAATAAGTCAAGGGAGAGCCAGTCGAAATGACCTGACTGAGACCTGGGTCAAACTGGTCTTCTATCCAGAGTAAATAAGTCAAAGAGCCAGTCGAATGACCTGACTGAGACTGGGTCAAACTGGTCTTCTATCAGAGTAAATAAGTCAAAGGAGCCAGTCGAATGACCTGACTGAGACTGGGTCAAACTGGTCTTCTATCCAGAGTAAATAAGTCAAGGAGCCAGTCGAATGACCTGACTGAGACTGGGTCAAACTGGTCTTCTATCCAGAGTAAAATAAGTCAAAGGAGCCAGTCGAATGACCTGACTGAGACTGGGTCAAACTGGTCTTCTATCCAGAGTAAAATAAGTCAAGAGCCAGTCGAATGACCTGACTGAGACTGGGTCAAACTGGTCTTCTATCCCAGAGTAAATAAGTCAAACAGCGATGACCTGACCTGGGTCAAACTGGTCTTCTGTCCAGAGTAATAAAGTCAAAGGAGCCAGTCGAATGACTGACTGAGACTGGCAAACTGGTCTTCTGAGTCTCGGTGAGACTGTCAAACTGGTCTTCTATCCAGAGTAAATAAGTCAAAAGAGCCAGTCGAATGACCTGACTGAGACTGGGTCAAACTGTCATCTGTCCTCGAATGACCTGACTGAGTGGGTCAAACTGGTCTTCTATCCAGTAAAAAGTCAAACCAGTCGAATTGACCTGACTGAGACTGGGTCAAACTGTCTTCTATCCAGAGTAAATAAGTCACAAGAGCCAGTCGAATGACCTGACTTGAGACTGGGTCAAACTGGTCTCTATCCCAGATAAATAAGTCAAAAGAGCCAGTCGAATGACCTGACTGAGAACTGGGTCAAACTGGTCTTCTATCAGAGTAAATAAGTCAAAGAGCCGTCGAATGACCTGACTGAGACTGGGTCAAACTGGTCTTCTATCCAGAGTAAATAAGTCAAAGGAGCCAGTCGAATGACCTGACTGAGACTGGGTCAAACTGGTCTTCTGTCCAGAGTAAATAAGTCTCGAATGACCTGACTGAGACTGGGTCAAACAAACTGGTCCTCTTCATCCAGAGTAAATAAGTCAAAGAGCCAAGTCGAATGACCTGACTGAGACTGGACAAACTGGTCTTCTATCCAGAGTAAATAAGTCAAAGGAAGTCGAATGACCTGACCCTGGGTCAAACTGGTCTTCTATCCAGAGTAAATAAGTCAAAAGAGCCAGTCGAATGACCTGACTGAGACTGGGTCAAACTGGTCTTCTATCCAGAGTAAATAAGTCAAAGGAGCCAGTCGAATGACCTGACTGAGACTGGGGTCAAACTGGTCTTCTATCCAGAGTAATAAGTCAAAAGAGCCAGTCGAATCCTGACTGAGACTGGGTCAAACTGGTCTTCTGTCCAGAGTAAATAGTCAAGGAGCCAGTCGAATTGACTGAGACTTCATGGTCTTCTATCCAGAGGTCAAAGGAGCCAGACCTGACTGAGACTGGGTCAAACTGGTCTTCTATCCAGAATAAATAAGTCAAAGGAGCCAGTCGAATGACCTGACTGAGACTGGGTCAAACTGGTCTTCTATCCAGAGTAAATAAGTTTCTGATTTAGACCTTGGACAGAGTAAGGGACCGAAGAGACATCACTCAACCTCCAGCCTTTCCGTTTACCGCATAGGGACAACACGCAACTGTAAACACATGGGTAGATGGATCCTTTCAGACGGGATGGCCAGAGAGGTTGCACACTCACCCACGGGAACCTACATAGAAACCATTTGCCTTTCCCCCCACCCCACCAGGCCTGTTCAGAAGGGAGGTCATCTCAGCGGAGGAAAAGGGAGCCAACTTTCATACTGATTCAATCGGGAGAAGGGGCGTTCATAGCAAGGCGGTTCTTGTTGTGGGAGCCCCGTTCAAACGACCCTTTCCCCCCTCCGCCACCACTCCCACCATCGTATGTCAGCATAGGCTCATTTAGCATCTCATTCTCATCTGTACGACCCTGGTATTGGCGTTGAAAGAAAGTAGCAAAGTCTCCATGTTCCCGCCCCCAGCCCACCTTGTTTTCCTCAATGTATACTGCGCTAGAAATTCAATTAAAAAGTGAACAGCTCGTATTCAATTACTTTACCCCCTTTTTACTGTGCTTGGTCGAAATGGGATTAATATTTACCACTGATTCACATTTTCCTAGTTCTTCCTTGTGTTTGTCCTCAGTTTTCAGTAAACTTTTTTTCTTGTATAACGTTTTTCTCTGCCGTCTTCTCAACCCGGCAGAATGTGACAAGAAACCTGTTCAGACATTACCCACACGCGCACACACTCACATACGCGCGGCCGCGCGCGCTTATGTGACAACACAGACACACAGACACACAGACACACAGACACACACACACACACACACACACACACACACACACACACACACACACACACACAACACACACACACACAACAAACACACCACACACACACACACACACACACACACACACACACACACACACACACACACACACACACACACATCGCCTTGAGAGGTCAAACACCAGCGACGTAGGGGATGCCGCTGCCGAGGCACAAGTGGCCAGAGGGACATCCAGTGAGGCAAGGGCGGTGCTGCCAAAATAGCCCTCATAAGAATTAAGAGAGGCCGGAGAACTGCAGTGGAATGAGGGGCTGTTGAATAATTTTATATATATATGTGTATATATATATATATATATTATATATATATTATATATATTATATATATATATATATATATATATACTTATACACATACACACTACACATATATATGTATATGCAAATATATGTATATATATATATAATATATATATATATATATATATATATATATATATATATATAATATATATATATATATATATATATATATATATATATATATATATATATATATATATATATGGGGGTATGTGTATATATGTATATGGGTATATATATTAATAAATACATTTATTTATTTTACTCTCTCTAAAGAGTAAACCTCTTCCCAGCCCCTGCACCCCAATGAATGAGGCTTGCACCATCCCCCCAACTGGACGTATCACTGTTTTCTGTGCCTAGAGGGTAGTAGTGGTTCAAATTTTAATACTTTTAATCCTTCCAGGCCTCTTCCTCGTGCTTAAAAACTTGTTTCCATCATTCTATTGCATTTATTCCTCCAGCCCTCTGCTATAATACTTGAAACTCCGCTTTCTACATCTAACATGGTGGGAAGTAGTTTCAATGTCTTTTGCAGTAGTTCTCTGCTGTAGATTCCTCTGAGAGACACATCCCAGCAGTGATGGATGTTTTTCATTCAATTCATTTATTGTGATTCACAGGTCTTTCACCGTCTCTCCTCTTCGAAGATTATCTGTGGCCTTACGTGTCTTCATGCGAGAGCTCAAAACACACAGACCACCACACATTTCCTGAAGCCTGTGATGTTTTCCAAATGTACGATCAACTCTGTCATGGCGGCAATACTCATATGTTTTCTGTCTATGTTTTGAGAGTTGTGGTAACAATAATTTTTGGTGGAAATTGCATAAATAGTCTTATATGTGCAGTATATGTATACACAGATATGTTTCACTCTACCCGTAAGACTTTATATGGGAACACTTCCAGGTGTAAAATGGCATCCCATTTGTATTTTGGTGAAAGAATTACCAAGACAAAATGACTCTCTCTCTCTACATATTTATATATCAGATCTTGATGTTAGCAGAAAATTCTTCTATTCACATTATGGATAAAAACACACATAAAGGCATTATAAAACCATCATTATTAAAATGCGTAACAATGTATTAAGTCTTAAAATCACAGAACATTTTGTAACCTATAGGGATAAAACATTTTGTAACCTATATGGAATAAAACCCTTGTAACTTGTATCAAAGCCCAAAGTGTCTTAAAAAAAAAAGAAAAAAAGAAAAAAAAAGGGATACTTATATGATCACCATATGAAGTATGCAATGTATAATGAACAACAAATTCACTTGTGTCTCTTGAAGTATAGCACCAATTTAATATCAAAATTACCTATGATATCTATAAAAAAAATTTAAGTATTTTTCTCACTACATACAATTGTCAATAAAGTGATCTCTCTCCAACTTTCTGGACTTAATGAACTTCTACACCAAACCTAGACTTCCTCCCCCCCATTTCCTCTTACTTCAGACAACAAGTTTTCAAAAAACACTTCTTCAGTTTTAAAAAAATAACATAAAAAACTTTGTGACCAAGAATAACATGCCCGTGAGTTGTACTATGGAGAGGAACATTACATTCCTGAAGAAGAATCAAAGGGTATCGAAGGCACTCATTGTATTACATATAAAACTCTTATCCTTTTACGGTGTGCTTGTGGAATATATCTATGGTAGTTCGGTGACACTGTCGGAAGTGGAAATCTGCCCAGCCTATGGAGAAGCGACCGTCAGCTTTCTTAAAATAGTCTAACCCTCGTCCGATCTTGATGATCCAACCGCTGTCAAATCTAGAAAGGGAGAAGGTACAAAAATTTCAGTATATAGCAGTACATGCTAGAAAAAGAGAGAGAGAGAGAGAGAGAGAGAGAGAGAGAGAGAGAGAGAGA
The DNA here is from genome assembly GCF_003789085.1 of Penaeus vannamei. Classification (NCBI taxonomy): domain Eukaryota; kingdom Metazoa; phylum Arthropoda; class Malacostraca; order Decapoda; family Penaeidae; genus Penaeus; species Penaeus vannamei. The sequence continues at coordinate 795,041 of NW_020870839.1, forward strand.
GAGAG
>NW_020870839.1:795145-797645 GCF_003789085.1 Penaeus vannamei
CACACACACCCAACCACACACACACGACACACACACACATATATATATATATATATATATATATTATATATATATATATATATATATATATATATATATATATATATATTCAAGAATGTGTGTGTAAGTGAAAGCCAAAACAAAGCATCTTTTGTATCCATTGTTCGTAAATTTCAAATCCTGAAAAAAGAACAATAAACAAGTTGCAAAATATGAATAATGATAGAGATTTTATCACAACATATGTAAATTAGTTTGGCATAATTGTGGTTTATATTACTGAACATTCTAGAACTGCGGTAAGAATGCTGGGAAACTTGTACAAGACATTAAACTATTTGTACAAGGAACATTCTAGAACTGAGGTAAGAATTCTGGGAAACTTGTACAAGACATTAAACTATTTGTACAAGGAACATTCTAGAACTGCAGTAAGAATTCTGGGAAACTTGTACAAAACATTAAACTATTTGTACAAGGAACATTCTAGAACTGCGGTAAGAATTCTGGGAAACTTGTACAAGACATTAAACTATTTGTACAAGGAACATTCTAGAACTGCGGTAAGAATTCTGGGAAACTTGTACAAGACATTAAACTATTTGTACAAGGAACATTCTAGAACTGCGGTAAGAATTCTGGGAAACTTGTACAAAACATTAAACTTTGTACAAGGAACATTCTAGAACGGTAAGAATTCTGGAAACTTGTACAAAACATTAAACTATTTGTACAAGGAACATTCTAGAACGCGGTAAGAATTCTGGAAACTTGTACAAGACATTAAACTATTTGTACATGGAACATTCTAGAACCGCGGTAAGAATTCTGGGAAACTTGTACAAGACATTAAACTATTTGTACAGGAACATTCTAGAACTGCGGTAAGAATTCTGGGAAACTTGTACAAGACATTAAACTATTTGTACAGGAACATTCTAGAACCGCGGTAAGAATTCTGGGAAACTTACATTAAACTATTTGTACATGGAACATTCTAGCGGTAAGAATTCTGGGAAACTTGTACCAAACATTAAACTATTTGTAATGGAACATTCTAGAACGCGGTAAGAATTCTGGGAAACTTGTACAAAACATTAAACTATTTGTACAAGGAACATTCTAGAACCGCGGTAAGAATTCTGGGAAACTTGTACAAAACATTAAACTATTTGTACAAGGAACATTCTAGAACGCGGTAAGAATTCTGGGAAACTTGTACAAACATTAAACTATTTGTACAAGGAACATTCTAGAAAGAATTCTGGGAACTTGTACAAAACATTAAACTATTTGTACAAGGAACATTCTAGAATAAGAATTCTGGGAAACTTGTACAAACATTAAACTATTTGTACAAGGAACATTCTAGAACCGCGGTAAGAATTCTGGGAAACTTGTACAAAACATTAAACTATTTGTACAAGGAACATTCTAGAACTGCGGTAAGAATTCTGGGAAACTTGTACAAAACATTAAACTATTTGTACAAGGAACATTCTAGAACTGCGGTAAGAATTCTGGGAAACTTGTACAAGACATTAAACTTTTTGTACAAGGAACATTCTAGAACTGCGGTAAGAATTCTGGAAACTTGTACAAGACATTAAACTATTTGTACAAGGAACATTCTAGAACGCGGTAAGAATTCTGGGAAACTTGTACAAGACATTAAACTATTTGTACAAGGAACATTCTAGAACCGCGGTAAGAATTCTGGGAAACTTGTACAAGACATTAAACTTTTTGTACAAGGAACATTCTAGAACTGCGGTAAGAATTCTGGGAAACTTGTACAAGACATTAAACTATTTGTACAAGGAACATTCTAGAACCGCGGTAAGAATTCTGGGAAACTTGTACAAGACATTAAACTTTTGTACAAGGAACATTCTAGAACTTAAGAATTCTGGGAAACTTGTACAAGACATTAAACTATTGTACAAGGAACATTCTAGAACCGCGGTAAGAATTCTGGGAAACTTGTACAAGACATTAAACTATTTGTACAAGGAACATTCTAGAATGCGGTAAGAATTCTGGGAAACTTGTACAAGACATTAAACTTTTTGTACAAGGAACATTCTAGAACTGCGGTAAGAATTCTGGGAAACTTGTACAAGACATTAAACTTTTGTACAAGGAACATTCTAGAAGTAAGAATTCAAACTTGTACAAGACATTAAACTATTTGTACAAGGAACATTCTAGAACTGCGGTAAGAATTCTGGGAAACTTGTACAAGACATTAAACTATTTGTACAAGGAACATTCTAGAACTGCGGTAAGAATTCTGGGAAACTTGTACAAAACATGTTGAGTTTATCACAAATATGTGGTTTAGCAAATATGTGGAGCTTATCAAATATGTGGAGCCATTATCCCTCATGTGACCTGAACAGCATAATATTAACCTTACAGAATCACATTAAATCCTCATATTTTGCTTTTGCTAAAATGTCATATATTCGTACGATTATGGAAGAACTTTGGTGCAAAA
>NW_020870839.1:835000-858418 GCF_003789085.1 Penaeus vannamei
GTAATAATTACAATCATAATACCATTTTTGTCTTTTATTACTATCATTATCATTTTGATTATCATTCCTACTCTATATACCGTTATTATTACGGTTACTATCATTACCATTGTTATTTCATTATCATCGTTATCATCATACTATAATAATAACAACAACAATAATAATAACGATAATAATGATAATAATACTGAATAACAATGATGATAATATTAATGATATGATGATTATGATGATGATGATGATGATCTTAATTATCATCATTAAAAATATATTAATTACTATCATTTGACTGATTATTATTAAATCATCATAAATATTATTGTTATCATGTCATTATCAGTATCATTATTGCTATTATCATTATTATTATTATCAATATCATTATCGTGACTATCATTATTATGATAATTTTAGTACTGTCTTGCGTCGCACAGCGGGGGCGTTCACGTCCAGCAGTCATGCTGACCCGCGTTCAGTCCCGCGCGTCGCCAGTGGATGGTCACCCCGGCCATTCCTTGCATCAGGGGATCATTTAGAAGCAAAATAAACACAGTTGGCCATAGTAAAGAATATCCATTGCGATAAATAGAATCAAACAGAATTATAGTATCACCATCATCATTATCATCCCACCAACAAACAGTTCCCGCTGCCAAATGACTGTATTCCACATAAAGGTGATAAAATATTGGCTCTCACCTATTTCGTTCGTAAAGTCTTCTGCAGCCATCGATGAATATTTTGCTCTCTTTTCAAATAGGTTCCCATGATGCTTTTTTCACCTCTCAGCTTTGCAGTGTTTTCATCAAATAATGCGTGTGATTTATTTACATGCTATATAACATCTAACTGTATAACATATTTTCTCTTTCGACCCAGCTCAGAATGTCTTCATTCACTACACCACGTGTCAGATGCTCATCAGAATTTATCGCATTAACAATTGATCTTTCTCCGCTAATACATTTAATGCATTTAATAGTTCCCTTCCTCTTTCTTTTCGTTCATGTGCAATCTGTCGATATCTCCACGAGGGTGTGAGAGTCTACTTGTAATGAACATCTTTCTGGTATTCGCACCAACAGATCTCAGCTCCTCCAAAGTCCAGTCCATTATCCCAACCCCATATCGGGTCGCTGACACTGCCTGTAAATTGACTGCACTTATTATAGTGCCAGAATTTAATCCGATGAAAATACATTGCAATTTCTCTTTCATTTCAGTGTTTTTTATCCTAACATTGAATTATTCTCAGATAATTATATCCACTTTCCAACATTGTTCTCATTGTCTGCTTTTTAACAATGTTCTTAAATACCTAGCTGTTTTCACCATGGATAGATGTTTAAGAAGCCATTAATGGACAACCATATCATTCGCTTTCATGTAGTCATACATAGCCCTATGATCCTCTTCTTGCTCTCTTGCACTCTCTCTCTCTTCATCACCACCTTGTCATCCACTAATACTCCCGACAAAACTTTCCACATCATTGGTATGTGTTGGGCCTAAAATTTGAAACTAGGTCATCTTTTATTTGGTCTTTGATTATAAGACAAGTTCTGCCCTTTGCCATCCTCTGTTGTATCTCCAAGCAACACTATTTGGCAAAGCTCTTCAGATATTCTAGTAAGTGCACTTTTGATTTCTTGAGCCAGTACCCTTGTCTCAATCAGGTCCACTGGCTTTTCACTCGGGTAGTTTCCTTTTTTTATTTTACCTTATTGGTTGTTAATTGAATATCGTCTTGTTGATTCACACCTGAGAACTTGTCTTTCATTCATTTTAACCATTCATTTCTTGCTGTATAATGTAGTATCTCCCCATAATCCACTCCAATTTTTCAAATATTCTTCTTTAACTGTGCTGAAACTTTCTATTCTATATATAAAGTATTCTTCGTATTTTCTGTTAATACATGTTAATGTTATAATAGTAACTTCTCACAATTTTCAGTTTAAAGCAATTACCATTAAAAGCAAACTTTGTTTTTTTTTTTTCGTTTTCTATGTTCCCCTTCCGTGATAAGAGTGGAAAACTAAACTAAATTAAGTTCAAACTTTAATATAACGTAATTCACTATAAATCTCTTCTCTCTCTCTCTCTCTCTCTCTCCCTCCCTCCCTCCCTTCCTCATTCCTCTCTACCTCTCCCTCTCTTTCTCAATACCTCCCCCTCTTTCTTTCTCTCTCTCTCTCCTTCCCTCCTCTTTTTTCTCTCTCTCTCCTCCCTCCCACTCTCTCTCACCCTCCTTCCTCACTCCTTTCTACCTCTCCCTCTCTTTCTCTATACTTCCCCCCCCTCTCTCTCTATCTATCTATCTATCTATCTATCTACCTCTCTCCCTCCCCCCCCCTTCTCTCTCTCTTGGATTGCCTTGCTTGCAGACAACCTTACATTAGGTCTTTTTAGTTGATAGTTAAACCTTTCTCTTTGCTTGCTGCAACTACCCTGTCGAATATTTCCTGCATCTATGCTCGCGAGTCTGCAATCTTGTTATTCCGATCTCCTACAGAAAGACCTTTCAGTCCATCTAGTTCACGGGAAATCATCTCACTATAGAGATTTAAAAAGTCTGGTGAAATCACACAATCTTATCTCATTCTCTATTCTCATACACGCTGTTTTTAATCAGACGTGTCCTTTCTATCCAGATCTAAACATTCCTGATTCTTTAACAGATTTTCATGTTTTATCTTATCAAATGCTTTTGTATAGTCTGAAGCACATATACATGTCATTCTGCATTTCGATTTCTCGTCAGACAACCATAAAATGGCATTTCTGGTACCAGGATTCACAGTATGTTTAATAATGTTTCATCTAGCTGATTGTTCGATGTGGTTCACATTCTAAAGTGCCTGGCTTTTTGTCTAAGGTAATAAAATGGACCTACTCAGATCTGGTATATCTCGTTCACCATGTCTGTTAACTTTCCTCCCGTGCTGTTAGCATATGACAATCTCGTCTGCTCCTGCAGCCTTTCTCCGTTTTATCTTTATTAATAATGCCTTCACTTCTAAAATCTTTGGCCCATCCATAATTTTGGTTAATGTGGGTTTCTACCCCTGTTTTCAATTAACAATTCAGCAATGTATTCAGTACACCGTTCTAATACTTTCTCCTCCATGAACACGCACTACCAACTCTTTAGTTTAACTTTCCTCCGTTAACCATTGTTTAACAAACACAAACAAACGAAATCACACTGAGACCAGATTCAAGTGATCACACATCCCTAACCTCACACGTCATTCCTCTGTCCTAACCATTCTTTAATTGGTATGATATTGTTGTGTTATTTGTGTTTTTGTCTGTGTGTTGTTATTGTTGTCCTCACATTGCACAGTTTAGTATTCTCCTAAATGATAGATTCCATTCATGATTCATAATTAATTGTGCGATTTCGTCGTATCATTGTCTCACCATGCATATTGTACCCACTACCAATAGGTGCTTCGTTTTACTTTCTTTCAATAATGACTGTGGTTTATATCAGTTTTCCCTTATACCTTTGCCGAGCTACATAATTCGTTTATTCAACACCTGCATCACCTGCTCTGACCCTTCATCCAACTCCATGGCCACCTTTAGGCTTGTAAATGAACCCAGTTTGCTTTCATCGAAAGTAATCTGAAGTTCGGTATCTTTTCCTCAGTGATGTCTGGAATTTTATGTTTCTTTAAGTGTAAGGTATTGGTGATATAATGTAACATGTAACAAACTGATGGAGCCTGCTCTCTTGTAGATAATAACGATACGTTACCCTTCTTTGTAACAAATTGTTCGTATTACGATTTCATTTTCTTGTAGCTTAATAAGGTGAATGAACAAAACCAATTCTCCTCCCTTGCTCTTTTACTGGCCTGGTTACAGTACAAACTTACACTCACTGCGAATGCCTCCGTCACACCGCTACTCTGGCCACGCCAACGACCTAGCGATTGATTGGAATCCCAGGAACTATCTGTAGATACCTTGTTAGTAATTGCTAGCCCCCTACCCATATCCATGTTTACCCTTAATCGATTTCCCAGATATTGATAGTCTCTGGAGTCCTAATGTTACATTATCTTATGAAAGGGATCCCAAGTTTTGGATTCAGTTTATAATGCATATTGCATCTGATTTATCAACTTCTTAACTGTTCTAGTTCTAGCAATAATTAACGGCAGTTTCCGTCGTAAGATAAAGCACACGGCAAGGTTTTTCAAGTGAAAAACATGCACAATATACACGTGAGAGACTTCTGGTTCTAGGTTTGGAAAGGCCAACGCTTTGCCGAAACCCTTTTCCAGGCGTTGGGAAAAAAAACCGTGTTGGGAATTTTCTTGCTCTACCAAAGACGGCATTATTGCTTGTGTGTGTGTGTGTGTGTGTGTGTGTGTGTGTGTGTGTGTGTGTGTGTGTGTGTGTGTGTGTGTGTGTGTGTGTGTGTGTGTGTGTGTGTGTGTGTGTGTGTGTGTGTGTGACATACGTTGTTGTGGAACGTAGAAGCGAACTCTCTCTAGTAGCCTAGCACCCTTTGGCTTTTGTTACATTTAATTTCTTGCCACGTAAATCACTAAAAAGATTTAAGTGAATCCCTCGAGCCTCTACTGAATCGAAACAGATTAGCGGGGTTGGACTCAGTGTTGCTATTTTAGCTCTAAAAGCGCGAATTCTAGCGCTTCAAGGTATAGGTTTGCTTTTTACATGAGCTGTAGCTGTACTACCTACTGTTGGAAAACCATAACATTTTAACAGCGGCTTTGGTGTAATTACTGAAGTACCACCTCGGGTTCCAACACACAAACACACACACACACACACACACACACACACACACACACACACACACACACACACACACACACACACATTATTATATATATATATATATATATATATATAATATATATATATATATATATACACACACACACAAACATACTCATCCACACATACAAACACACACATATGTGTATGTATATATATCTGCCTAAGTGTGTGTGTGTGTGCGTATGTATGTATATATATGTACATAAATATATCTATATACATATATACAAATCTGTGTGTGTGTGTGTGTGTGCGCGCGCGCGCAAGCAAGTAGTTAAGTTGGTATCTGTATGTAAGCACATATATATACAGAGTTGGATAGGTATATAGATGTGAGTGTATACATATATAAATATATAGAGACGCATATGTATGCATACTGACATGTGTATGTATATATAAAGATAAATATGTGTGTTCCTGTTTGTGCGTACGTGTGAACGTGAGTATGTGTTAATGTGTGTGTGCGCGCATGTGAGTGTGTGTATGTATACGTGCGTGTGTTCAGCGTGTGTATGCACAGGATCTTGTATATGTGTGTGTGTGTGTGTGTGTGTGAGAGAGAGAGAGAGAGAGAGAGAGAGAGAGAGAGAGAGAGAGAGAGAGAGAGAGAGAGAGAGAGAGAGAGAGAGAGAGAGAGAGAGAGAGAGAGAGAGAGAGAGAGAGAGAGAGAGAGAGAGAGAGAGAGAGAGAGAGAGAGAGAGAGAGAGAGTTTTCGCGCGCTCTTGTGTGTGTGTGCAAGTGCAAAGAGAGATGGAGATAATCGTTTGGTAGCTTCATTATCACTGAGTTACCATAATTCTCTGCGCCGGAGTCTAGCGGGATTTGCTACGCCATTTTGGCCACGGCGATGGTGTTTCGCTCGTGAGCCGAAGGTCCTGCAACATCGGTCGTTTATGGTCGGAGTCGGAGGCCAACCGACCGACTCGACATGGCCTTGGATGGGCACGGTCAATTTGTAATGAAGAAATTTAGCTCTTTCACTTAGCCCTTGGACCTGTACCTCTCAAGCAAGGTATATTGGTTCGAGCCAGCGGTTGTGCATGAGATACAATGCGTCTGATAAGTTGTCATAGGAGCGGAGGGCGTGGGTTCACCTTCGTGGTTTTGTTGGTTATTGAGTCAGGCGCAAATAGGCATATAAATTAGTTTACACAACCGTGCCAACAGTGTTTTAACATGCATGTTTGGGACAGCACATTGCTTAGATGCATCTGGCTCCAGTACTAACAAAATGACTAAAACCTTGGCAAATTTTCCTTTAATCTAATCGTAGCGATATGCAGTCCTTGTTAACGTACAGATTCCAACCACTTGCACTTGCATATATCTAAAGTTGAAGATGCTAACATCAAAGCTGTTGTTTAGCTAAAGTTAAGAAAAGAAAAAAAAATTATTTTCTTTACTTTTTATGAAATGCTACAAAATTAATAATGGTTATTTAATGCATAAAGTAGGGATGCCATTATAGATGAATTAGGTAGCAGTAAACTGATTATGTAGTGACCAGACTTAGTTCTAATGAGTGGAAACTCACAACTTTGATATTGTAAATAAACCCTAAATATATGCAAGTAACAATAGTGAATTTTACAAATATTCCTAATGTCATCCTTATGTCAGGACTTGGTTGAGCTTCCAGAAGACCTACATCTGATACTGCATTCGGAACTCCTTTCTTGCTCGTCTAAATAACTTATCAGGACCAGCAGTACAACAAGGCCATGTTTGAAACCCACAGAGGCCTTCATGCCCCCAATACAATCAACTCAAAAATAAACTCACTATTTTATCATGCCAGTGTCTGTTATTGTATAGGGTTTGTAACTCCTCGGATGCATAGGCAACTTACCTGCAAATTACAAACACATAAATACCTTTTGATAACCATAATAAAGGGCCATATAATTACCTACCTATATCTATATATTATAGATATCTTATATCTATATCTAGCAACTGTCATTGTTTACAAATGTTATTGTGACGTCCTGCTAGCCCAGCTGCGAAGGAGAGTGAAATTGATGAGATGAACAACTTGTCCTGGACGACAAAGTTCTGAATAGTCAAAACATATTGTCCAACTTGGACGAGGATTTCCAAACACAGCACAACACTATCATGACTAAGCAGGTCATGAAGTGATTGCTATGTCCTCTATATTTGCAATGCTTAAGCAAATGTGTAACTCATCATACATATCTTGGCAAGATATTTATGTTTGAGGTGTATAGTTCTTTCTTATTAGAATATACTTGGTTGTAGTATATAAACCCATTATAATTGCTCTGTACCAGTGATTGCATGACCACATAATATCATTGCTATAGTAGATTGCAATGGATAGCCTTAGCTTTAGGATATTATTTAGATAATGCAATTCACTGGCTTTTATCCCTCTCAATCTGGGTGCTTCACTGCCCACACATGTCCCAAAGTCTGGGCATTAGGCTTTGTTGATTGGTAACTGTCCTGAATGTGTGGCTTGTAGACCAGGCACTACATGAACACTTGCGTGCAGTGCCAAGAATCCTTGCCTCCCCTTTGTGGTATTATTATCTTTTTCAGCAAAGGCATTTTCTGCTGCTTTTTCATTTTCCTAGTTATATATTTGTCACTTGATATACTGCTGTAGAAGATGGTAATAGAATGTTATAAGTGCATAGACTCCATATCAATTCTCTAGGTAGTCAGTAACTTTGTGCAATAACAGTAACAACAAGTAACATTGATAATTCATTGGTAATTAAAGATGCACATGCTAGAGACCAAGTCCCAATTGTGTCACAAAATTTATTTTACAATCTAAGTTTCTATGACTGGGTGTTCCCCCCAACATCCACCCGGCAAAACTTTTCTTATTGGTAGGCTAAGCACAGCAAGATAGAGCTACAATTGTAGAGCACTTAGTGGACTTAGGTTGTGAGCAAATATTATCTTTAATTTCTCCCCAAATTCTCATGACAGCATTGTCCCATCACCCCAGTCTTCAGACAAATTTTTCAACGACAGAATGTTCACATCACCTGACTCTCAGTTCAAATTTTTTCGTGACACTAAGGTCATGTCAACTGAATCTAAGGTATTAAACACTTACTGCCAGGGATGGCATGTGCATACATGCCATGCTCATTTTGTGTTTAATTTAGTGATTGTTTTTACATCCAGATGGCTCTACAAGTACTGTCACCTATGAGTCAGTTACGAGAACTGCTTGTGTCAATTGCTTACCCTTTTCCTTGATTTTGATAATATTTTATCGTATTTAATACTGCTCTTAGTAATGTCAATCATGATATAGTGATTGTAATGTTTATGGCAAAAATAACAGTCTCAATATTCATAGCATTATAAGGAAAAGCATTTTCCCGCTATTTCAAGAAAAGATGAGGTTGCAAGATCTACGAACTGACTCCCTGGTGATTAAGCACAGGCAGAGCCATCTATATGCAGAAACATTTAACAAAGCAATTAGAAAGTGAACAAAACATTTTCCTGTTGTTATTGGGTTAATTCATTATTATCAGTAGTATTTAGCAATAGTATAGGCTTAGTTATTTGAACAACAGATAGGAGAATGAGGGAGAAGGTAAGAGTGGAAGGTAATATTGAAATAGCTAAAATGAAATAGGAAAGGAAAGAGAGAAAACTCATAGGAAAGAAAAAAAGGAATAGAGAGGCAGTGACAAAAGAGAGAGGTGATTGTTTAGAATATCTTAGCATAACTGATTACAATTATTTTGGTATGGATGGATTTCTCTCACTCTCTAATGCACACATTTATAAGAACTGTACCCCAGAAACCTCTCAAACCACTATGTTCTTGGTTCTGAAAGCAAAGGAAGACAAGAGGTACCAGGGAAATGCCAGGACAAAATAACAATACAGACCATAACTCTCTATACTGCCTAATGAAGGGGCTGTGCTCCCTGCAACCCCCATCCTGGACAACAAAGAATCCTCCAAGTATTCATAGTAGCATTGACCTGCATGTGGGGTGAGCATGGCAAGCCTGCCTGGGAAGTACAAGTTACTAACCTGCTTGATAGAAGCTGCTGAGCTGTGACGGTGCTCAGCTGGAAAGGTGATTGAGTAAAGTGATTCTCATGCTCTATCGTACTGTACATATGTGGGGGATTCTTTCTATTCCAGGTTGGGGGTTGGGAGATGGCAACCCCCTGCAATAGACTATACAATGACTTATTGTGTATTATTACTATAGTTACATAATTACTGTATCCCTCCCAAAACCTAGCTTGTTGTCATTGTGGGAGGACTTAGGAGACGGTGACTGAGACCCAATGTAGAGGATTACCCCTACCTTGGGCCTCAGCCCTTGCTTCAACTAATTTTGCTTGGTCCTTTCTGCTCTTCTCTCCTCTTCTGTATCTTCTTTATCCCCATCTTCTATCCCATTCCTAAGGTGTGAGAGCCATGCTGAAAGGATGAAAGGCTGGCTTTGTGTTAGTCATGAACGGCCTCTGGGAACCATGGGCACAGTATTCCCTTGGTTTATTACTTAGCCCTTACCCCTTATGGGGACCCTAAGGGGTAGACCATTTCTTTTCACCAGTTTATTCAGGGTCACCATGGCCAGTAATGAAGATTCTTTACCCTTAATAGAGGCATTAAGGCTTGCCCCTTCATCAAATAGCCTATCTGAATTTTATTTTGATGGTTTTCCGACCCCTGCCCCTCCTTGATGGTTTTCCAACCCCTGCCCCTTCTTTGACCACGACTCTGACCACTGATGCTAATACCCCCTCTTTGACACTTACGAACAAACACCCACCCAGGTTATTACTCAACCCCTAGAAAACACCTCTTCCTCATCCCCAACATTCTCCTCTTCAGCCCCTACTGCACAACTCTCTTCAATGTCAACCCCCTCTTCCCTTATTAGTACTCTTCATCCATATTGTCCTCCCCCCGCAGAACTGCTCCACTTCACACCGCCTCATCTTCCTCTCGCCCTTGTCCTTCTACTACCTCTACCTCTGCAAACCTTCTGGGTACCCTATTTGGCACAGCTAAGTGGAATTGATTCTTTGTGATTCCCCCACAGCCCCCTACTCTGAGAATACCCTTCTCTTTCAGCAGTGCCTCCAGAAACAAGTAGGCACGGTTACCTTTCACAGCCACTCTGATCGTTCACGCCTTGTCACAGTTACATCTGAAGCACGAGCTCATGCACTATCTACTCTAACTGACTTTACTGACTTTACTTTACTGGTGAGATTCCTGCCGAACGTCACCCAACTCTCAATACTTGTACTGGAACTGTTTCAATTCCTCCAAATGCTTATCCCATGTAAAACAAGGACTGGTCAGAAAGTGACCTACTTTCCTGCCGATGAATATGATGCAGTGGCAGTACAGTGTTACACTCTTCCTCCTAGACGCCAACGTAAATCCCACGTCAAAATTGCCAAGATTAGCTTCCATAGACTAGACCTCCCCCATAAGGTTTTTATTGGTGGATTGTCTTATCATGTCCGGCAATATCAACCCCTTCCTCATCAATGTCAAAAATGTTGGCATTTTGGCCACCCAGCCAAACATTGTCGCTCCACAGCCTGCTGCCCTCTATGTGCCCAACCTGGTCATGACCGTTCAAATTGCCCTGCTCAGTCACATACATGTGCCAATTGTATAGACTCCCATAATGTGTTTTATAGGAGCTGCCCTGCCTATAAGTTTGAATGTGAGGTAGCAGTCCTCAGATTTTCTCTCTCAACTTATTCCAAAACAGTCCTACGCACTGCTCCTCCACCATCTAGACAAGATATTTCTGCATCTCCCCAGGTATCTTCTCCCCTATACCCAAAACCTATGTTCTATGTCTACTCACCCAATCCACCAGTCAAATCCATTTTCCATCCTAAATCCAAATACTCCAATTTCTACCACTTTTCAGATACCCACCCCTCCTCCACGCTTTAGTTGTCGTACCAGACAACCTAAACGTTCCACTCCACACTCTCCTACTATATTCTCTCCTACACCTTCCTCTTCATCTGTTCCTTAGACATCCATCTCTTCTCCTCCTTATAAGAGAACCTTTGTTGCTCAGTCCTCTATACCAAATTCCTCTCCAGAAACCCTTGAAAGACATCCAAAACTTCCTAAAGATGACCCAAGGGAACACTCCACTTCCTCATCCACCCCTCAATCCCTCTGTTCCTACTCCTGCTACATTTAAAGTATTTGCAGATATTCATCCTCCTACTTCCCAAGTTCCCTCCACCCCCCTTCCTCCTACACCCTCTCAACATACCCCACCCTCTCTATCACTTCCACTTGAATACTCTTATGAATCCCTTTTATCAAAACATTGTCCTTTTCCAGACCCCCCCTCTCCAGACATTTTTCCTGATGCTTCACCACCCTCCCCAGTCTCCCTTTCTCAACCCATGGATTCTTCTCCTCCTACTTCTCCAACAGCCACCTCTGTTTTCCTTGATCAATGTCCCTACTCCTTCCCCAGTCATAGATACACTGCAATTCACTTGCAACCCCTTCCCAAAATGCCTTATCTTCTCAATCACCCAAACCACCCATCTCAACCCTCAAATACCTAATCCCCTACTACTAAGACAACCATATCTACCGTTGTCACTTATTATCCCTACTCCTTCCCCAGTCACAGATACAATGCAGTTCATTTAACTGCTCTACTTTCTTAACCTTTCTCACCTATTAATCACTGCTTTACTTAATTTACTTCCCTCCTTTCCCTTTTCATTACCATACTCTCCTACAACACCCTCTAATCTTTGATATCTAACAGCATCCCCTCTCCCATAAGTCTTCTCTTACTCTTCAACAGCTATCTATATTCTTCCTTGAACATTTTTCCTATACCTTCCCCAGTGACAGATAGACTGTAATTCACTAAATCACCCTACCCTCCCCTTTCTACTAATTTCTGCTCTAATTCATTTGCTCTCCTATTCCCCCTTTTCACTACCCTACTATCCTATAACGTTCTTAAACCTTTGACATCTAACGCATTTTATCGTAATCTTTAACTCTCCTTTGCCCTTTTCGTAAACTCTACTCTACTCTACCATGGTACTACATGACCTTTGATGTCTAGCACATTTCTTTTTCAAACATTAATTAAATAATAATTACTGTATTCTATTCATATTTTAACCCGGGAATTCCCTGTTACCTTTCATTCCCTCCCCTTCTATTGGGGCCAAGATTATGGGTGATGGGGGGTGGGGTTGGGGGGGTCTGCCACATAATTTCAATATATTTGTATATTAGAGAGTGAGAGGAATACAGTGATACCAAAATCGTTAAGATCAATTATGTAAAGATTTTCTGAATATTTACCAAGAAAGAAGTAGGAATGGGGAAAGGTAAAATTCCATATATGGACAGCCATAACTTTCAGAGATCTGTGTATTCTCTTTTCTTAGTATTTCATTATTTTTATGACCTGTCTCCCCACTCTCTAATGAAGAGACTTTGGAAACCCATGGTATATTTGAGTTGGGGGGAAATCTGAACTGCATATGTGCCATATATATGCCAATGTTTAAAAAGCTAGACCTGCTTCTGCTCATTATGATCAGTCCTGCAGTCATCATGACCTCCATACTCTCAGTGCTGCAGCAAAGATATGTGTATCTCCACCTCATGGCCTTTCATCAGAATGCAAAGGACACAGAAACCATGGTGATTGCAGGACTTATTGTCTCAGATAGATGTGATCTTAGTTTTAAGAATTACCCTTTTTATTTTAGTTTTCTGTATTAGGCAGATACATCCACGTCAAAGCAGATGTATCTTGTGCCTTGCAGACATCTGTCTAATTTCTGATTATGATGAGATTTACCAGTACCCTTGCTGTTTTCTTAAACTACATGAAAGTAATGAGCTGGTGAATTCTGAGTTATTGTTTAACACTGACAAAATTGTTTTGAACTGGAAATTAAGAATCCTCTTGGCCTGTACACATTCAGTCAAGGCCAACTAATGTCCACCATATATAATCTGGCAGAATTGAACTATGGTCTATAAACCATATAAAAAATTGTCATGACCATAGTGATGAAGGGTACTGTACCTTAAGGTAGGTCCTGTTTTTTTTTCATTATTTTTTTTTTTTATATATAAAAAGTAAATCACATTATATTTGCTTTCTTGAAGTGGATCAAATATGGAAAAGGTCTTCTTGAAGTGGGTCAAATATGGAAAAGGTCTTCTTGAAGTGGGTCAGTTATGGAAGAGGTCTCAAAATTAATGATTGATTCATTAATTTTGTCTACCATAGTAGCTATGTGTACATTTTTACCACTATAACAGCAGATGGTGTAAATACAATGTTAAAGCCTGGATTTTAGCATTGATTAGAGAGTAAGCCATGTATACCTTTATATTGTTGTATAAATACTGTTAATGAAACTGCAGTATAAGTAATAGGTTTGCAAATTATAACCACATTGCAAGTGTTATGCAGGCATTTAACTCTGAAGCTTTAGGCTCTCTCATTGCTTTCACATTGTTTCTGTAATCATTATAATGTATGTGTATGTCCAAAAATTATATGCTTTTATTTTCCATCACTGGGTTGATGTCATTGAATAACTAGAATGATTAGATATTAATAATTATAGATATTAACATTGAAAACAGTAGTAGTCAGAAGGGAGCTACTCCATATTTTGTTCTTAAGGAACTGTCTTTAAAATGTGATTAGAAAAAAATACTGAAGGTATGTGGCAATTTATGCTCAAATAAAGTTATCATTAACAGAACTTTTGTGAAATACAGTGATTACAGAGTAGAGTGAGAATAATCTGCGACATTTGTATTTCAGATGCCATCTTCATTGCGACTTCCAAATTTCACTCAGCAAGCATATAGATATGGCATTGCTCTTTCCTGTATTGGTATGTATTGACTATTAGTTTTTGATTTTCAAGATTATTATTAATTTTGAAATTTATTGTTTTAGTAATTTCAGTGTCATCAGTAGTTCATTACTTTGCCTATACAATTTAGTTTTTCTTAACCTCTTGTATTTGGGTACCTTGCTGCCTGCACATGGCCCAAAACCCAGGCATATGCTTAAGGCCTACTTCAATGGCAACTCTCCCACGTGTGTGACATTTAAGTCCTGTCCACAGGAACACTTATGTTTGGTCTCTTGATTCCTTTCCTTCCCTTTGCATTGATATTATCTCTTTTTCTTCTAAGGATTTTTTCCATTTTCCAAGGTCTGTCAAGATAGGAATAGACTGTTTTCCTTATTATCTCTGTAGAAGCCTACAACTCTGTTCAATAACAATAACAATAGTAACTTCATGGTAAATGTGTATTTTTTTTTTAAATTTGTTGGTATTATTAATTTTTTTGTAATATACCCTGCCCTGCCACACAGTGGGCAGGAATAAGATCCTGAGCATGGAAATAGTGTCCTCCCTGGAGCCGGCTCTCTTCCAGTCATTACAGATGATACATTACACATTCATTTACCATTAAAAATAATGCTAGATCCCCTTCCTAAATGCCCACTTTGAGTCTAATCACCCTCCAAGAGCTTTGTGCGCTCATGGTGAGCCATTGCCTTCACTCAACCTCATGCCAAATTTTTCATATTGGTACATTCGTGTCACCCTGGCCTTCAGCCAAATTTTTTCATGACATCACCTTGGTCCAGTGGGAATATTATATGAGCAGGAATCCACAATGAGTTTGTATTAGTAAGTTAATAGCCAGTAGTGATTATTGTGCTTTTTAGAGTCAGGGCAGATGATTTCTAAGAGAAGAGTGCATATAGAAGGCCATAATTCTAAGAGTCACTGTTCAGTCAAAGTAAAAGTGTAGCGTGGTTAAAGTATGCGGGCACCGACACTCACCCTGCTACAGGAGCTGACGAGTAATCCTCGAACCGTGAATAAGATGTGGGCATGGGCATGGGGAAAAGCCGGCCTGACTACCACCTACGGGAGTGGGTAAACACAGCTGTTCATTCAAACGGCTTTATTTAATGAACACTATGCTATTACAGCCTCAACGATCACAGAAAACACGGGAAATCACTGGCAACGGGGTAGTGTCGCAGTACATCATAAAATATCACAGTGAGGCACAATAAACGAAAATATCACAAGAGTTAAAAGTCCTCCCCAGCCCACACTCACACCTCTTCACTGTCAAGGTCACCCGCCAACTGCCCTCTGTGGCGACTCCATGGCGCGTCACGGCAGGGGTAGCCAAGTATCCAAATTGTAAGAGGTTTGAGTGGGGGTAAACGAGCTCCTACCGGACCCAAAACTTACTATACATACTTCTGGAGGTGTGGCATTTATAAAAAGGGCAAGGGCTTGCCAAAAGGGCATCAGAAAAAGGCATTAAAATAAAAAGTGAACACCCCAAGTGGGCAACACGACCACCTGTTCGCATAAGCAAATCCATAAATCCGGGGGCTTTCGTGTAACTAAAAATACATAACTCTACAGCCCCTCCCCCGGGACGGAAAACGCCAAACCTCCGGAAGGGCCAGTACCCTAAAACAATACGCACAAAGAAATTTAAAATCATAAAAACGGTAAAACTAAAAGAACATTAAAGCACAAACAACATAAAATATCAAAATACAAAATTGACTAGTAAAAATAAATCACAATAAGAACAAACACAAAAACTTCACAACACAGCACGAAGCTCAGGAGCTTTAAGGCACACTATAGTTCGAATCATCTGTTCAGAGTTTGGTCCTCAAAAGCACGTCATTCACGTAGCATTTGGTCATCCTCATGTGTCTCTTGGGCCTGCTCTAGCGGGCAAGCTTTCTCCGCAGGTGGCGAACCATCACCTGCAGGTCGTGAATTGAGGTCTGGCACGTGGTTGCTGGCTCCTACCTTGTACTTCAGCACAAAGTCATAACCCGCAAGCTCGTAGGTGTACCGACTCAGACGGGTGCTCTTCGTACACCAGGAAAATACCTCAACCAGGGGCTGGTGATTGGTCCGAACTCAAACTGTCAACTGTAGATGTACGGGTCGAAGGCTCGGACAGGTTCCACCACAGCCAGCGCCTCCAGGTCGATAATGGCGTATTGGGTCTCAGCATCCTTCAGGGTATGGGACCAGTAGGCGACCGCATGAGGCATACCCTCTGCGTCACGCTGAAGAAGGGCCCCACCTAAAGCCTGTGTGCTGGCGTCACAGTGCACCTCAAAGGGCTGACTGAAGTTCGGTAGGCAAAGCACTGGGTTGTTGACCAAGATGTCCTTCAAAGCACTGAAGGCCAGCTGAGCAGCGTCTCCCCACTCAAACTTCACCCCTTTCTTGGGAAGGGCTGTCAGAGGCTTAACCATCGCCGCGAACCCCTGGATGTGGCGACGGAAGAAACCACAAGCACCCAGGAAGTGGCGGACATCCTGCACTGAGCGAGGTCGCTTCATGTCAGCAATGGCAGCAGTCTTGTCGGGGTTAGGTCTCACACCCTCAGGACCAACAATGAAGCCCAAGAGCTTCACCTGGTGCTTGGCAAGCTCACCACAGTCCAAAAACTCGTCCTCCTCTGGGAACTCTTCTGACTCCAGGTCTGGAGTGGCCGTGGCCATCAAGCGTTCTGCAGAGGGCTTGTTGTCTGGGGTGTCAGAGATCATCGCAGAGGCTGGGACTGTGCCTACCACCTCCTCTGGTACCAGGAAAGCATACCCCAGCACAGTACCTGGGTGAACCTTCCGTGGCTTCAGGTGCGGGTTAACAACCCACACACTGGAACGGCAACCCTGGACAGTCACAAGGGTGCGGGGAACAGTGAGGTGATCAGTGCAGGTCTCAACAATGGCCAGGCGTGTGTCATCAGGAAAGCTGCGGGTCACAGTAGCAGCCACAAACTTGCCAGACCTAGCCTCTACCAGTCTCCTCAGCTACGTGGACAGGCAAGACGGCTACCGGTGAAGGGGACTGCGACAGCTCAGGAGTCTCGACTGCTTCAGGTGTTTCATCAGCAACATCATGGCAAGCAGGCACGCGATAACCAGTTGTGCCCCCTCTGGTGAACGATATTCTGTGACGGCAGCCATCTAACTCCACGTAGTTCTTGGTAGAGAGACCTTCGAGGACCATGTGGACAGGGAACCGGTGTAACAGGTCCATACCCATCAAGATGTCGCCGGGGAAGCAAAGACCCTCTACAACACAGGTCCGGTGGGTGACACTCAGCTTCGGATGGATGGTGAAGGCAAGATCCACTTCTGCTACGGCAGGGGTCAGCTGGCCTGAGACGCCCTGTAACGCTCTTGAGCTGGCATGCAAGCGGACTCCTGACAGGCATGTAACGGCCTCCCTCTTCACCATCGTCACCTCTGACCCTGTGTCCAAAAAGCAGGAAAACGTCTTACCCTCCACCTCAAGGACTATCATGGGCCGTCCAGTGAACCTAGTTCTTGGCTGGCTGTTCAGTTCCTGGTGTGCTAGCACAGCCACACCACCTCAAGGACTATCATGGGCTGTCCAGTGAACCTAGTTCTTGGCTGGCTGTTCAGTTCCCGGTGTGCTAGCACAGCCACCCGCAAGCTGGGAGACTCCACCCGAGCGGCCTTGGCCAAAGGGACACATAGCTCTCAGGTGCCCCGTCTCACCCCAGTTGTAGCACCGACCTCTTCTTGCCCGGCAATCGCTGGTGTGATGGCCCTCCATCCAATGGTAGTTACACCAAGGTCGCTGCCGACTTCCCATACTGCGAGGAGACCACCTGCGGGGTGATGTTGCGGCAGGGGTTCGAGCTGGCTGTGAACCTGTGTCAGGAACGGCGGACGCAGATGTCCCACCAACCAGCGCCGCTTGAGGTAGAAGGTCCCTGTAAAACTCCAGGCCAGGTGTGGTTGCATCAGGATATTGCCCTGGGTGGTACAAGCCCAGGACCATCCTGTCACGTGTGCTAGGCTGAGGTGGCCACAAACCTGATGACCGTCCCATCCTCAGGAGCCCGTGAACATCTGGAAGGGTGTGTCTCGCCCCAACCACAGAATCCCAGATGGCCTGGCACTTCTCGCCCATCTTACGAGCAGAAGGGAAGTCGTGCCAGATTAGCTGTCCACGAAGCCAACCTGGTAGTCCTTCCCGGAAGGTGCGCTGCATCAGGCCCTCAGCATTCCCGATGCCAGTTCCACTGCACGAAAGAAGTCCAGCGGTCCCTGGCCTACCGCCATCCTTGTTTGGCCAAGCATTTCGTTAAAATGCTGAGATGTGGCCACACCACGGAACTGGTCCCGGAGTTGAGCCTTGAAACTCACCCAGTCCTGTATGTTGGCGAACACAGGACTGTTCAGCACTGACCAGGCATATCCGCTAACTCTGCTGCGTGCCATGCAGATGTAAGCCTCGGAGGTGGTAGGCCAGGTCAAAAGATCGATGCTGGATATCCAGGACTCCAGCTCCTGACTTCGCTGAATACCCAGGGAGGCGGGCGTCTCACCACTAAAGACAGGCACCTCATCACTTCCACTGACCAGTGTAGAGCGAAGACAGGCGTAACCACGTGGTTGAGCTGGCACTGAGTGGGAGTAGAGCGGCATACAATTCGCAGCTACTGGAGGTGCCATGTGTAGATGGGCGGGGGCTGTGAGACCGGTGTAGCTTGCTGCAGGTGCAGCCCATACTGTGTCGACTGAGGCAGCACTGAAGGTTGCAGATGGGCCACAGGCCCTGGTACAGACCCCGACAACATGGCTGGTGGTGGCTGCAATCCGGCCGCAGACGAGGAAACTGGCTCTCTGGAGGTAGCAGCTGCAACCCACTGGTGCCCAAGGGTGTCTCTCCTATCTCCTGCATCAGCATCTGGCTGGCCACCCAATACAGGAGCCAAGTACGAGGCTACAGGTGCAGGATGCTGCATACTTACAGTCACAGGTGGAGGCAGACGAGGCGGCTGCTCAGCGACCTCCTCGCTACAAGGCTGAATGGTTGACAAGGGTGGTAGCGTAGCTGCAGCGGCTGTCACTATCCCCTTGGCAGCGGTGGACGGTGTGGGCTGCTGGCTCTTCAGGAGAGTCGCCAATGCCTGCAACTGTAACTGCATCTGTGCCTGCATGCGGGTCAGCTGGTCCCCTATCTGCGCACCCAGACGGTCCATAAGCCGGGCTTCTAGCTTGGCAAGTTAAGCTTGCGGCAGCTCTAAGCTACTAGCTGCAACAGCCCGGGCATCAGGCAGCACACCTCCCGAAGCTATGGGTGGATCAGCCTCAAGTCCTGCGTCCTCCGGGGTCGGTTGGCGAGACCCTGGCTGAGAGGTCTTATTGCGGGGCATGGCAGGCAGCAACTGCGAACTGTGGGGCCATGAAGTTCGCGACAGCAAACTATACTGGGCTGGCCCACAGCCCTCCACGTCGCACTGAAAGATGTCACTACACTTTGGCCGTGACACACTGGTGGTATATCCACACTCCTGCGGGCAAAGGGTTTTTCAGAAAGCACAGTTCACATATACAGGCACCACAGAAATAAAAAAATAAAAAGCAGTTGATAAAAACACATACAGTTTACAAATGCATGCACCTCAACAGCAAAAATAAAAACAAAGTTGATAAAAACAATCTCAAAAATGGATATAAAAAGCATAAAACATTTAAAGACAAATGCATGCACCACAACAACAAAAATCAAAGTTCATAAAGCAATGAGCACTGGTAAAACAAATCATAAAACATTAAATGACAAAAATGGCAAAGTTACATTTTAAAAATGGGTACTGGCCAGGCATAAAATACACACAAAATATTGAAAAAACAATAAAAATGCATAAAATGAACCCTGAGAAAATCAGAAAAAGCAGTGAAACCTGCTAAAACAATACAAATACCCACTAAAACAATAAAAATAGAAAAAAATAAAATGAAACCCGAAAAAAAAATCAGAGGAAAAGCAACAGCAAAACCTGCTAAAATAATACCCATAAAAGTTGAAATAAAAAGCTAGAAAAAACAAGCCCAATAAAACAATAAAATTACCCATAAAAGTTAAAGTTGAAATCTAAAAATACTGAAACCCCATGACATTTAAGTAAAAGATACAATACTAAAAACCCATGACATTTAAGTAAAACATAAAATACAATAAAAACAAGGCATGGGCAGGGAAGTAAACAAAACCCTATCCCTTGCTAGCCACCACGAATCTGTAGCGTGGTTAAAGTGTGGGGTCACCGACACTCACCCTGCTACAGGAGCTGACGAGTAATCCTCAAACCGTGAATAAGATGTGGGCATGGGCATGGGGAAAAGCCGGCCTGACTACCACCTACGGGAGTGGGTAAACACAGCTGTTCACACAAACGGCTTTATTTAATTAACACACTATACTACTACAGCCTCGACGATCACAGAAAACACGGGAAATCACTGGCAACAGGGTAGCGTCGCCGTACATCATAAAATATCACAGTGAGGCACAATACACGAAAATATCACAAGTTAAAAGTCCTCCCCAGCCCACACTCACACCTCTTCACTGTCAAGGTCACCCGCCAACTGCCCTCTGTGGCGACTCCATGGCGCGTCACAGCAGGGGTAGCCAAGTATCCAAATTGTAAGAGGTTTGAGTGTGGGTTAAACGAGCTCCTACCGGACCCAAAACTTACTATACATACTTCTGGAGGTGTGGCGTTTATAAAAAGGGCAAGGGCTTGCCAAAAGGGCATCAGAAAAAGGCATTAAAATTTAAAGTGAACACCCCAAGTGGGCAACACGACCACCTGTTCGGATAAGCGAATCCATGAATCCAGGGGTGTTCGTGTAACTAAAAATACGTAACTCTACAAAAGGTTTAATTCACATTTTTTATAACCATTCTAACAATTGTACTCTAATATTTTCTGTACTGTTTTGTACAGTTCACAAACAACTGAATAAGAAATGATGGGCCATTGTGAGACCCTAAAAGGCAAGGTATTTTCAAGGAGGTAGTCCCACTCTGTTTTGATGAAGATCCTAGCTGGTAACTGCAGAGCTGAGCCATGCCTATTAGCCTTTATTTATTTCATATATTAGATTTTTTTCTTTTCTTTTCTTTTTTTCTTTTCTTGGGGGTGTTTCTTTTTTTACCATTGTTATTAAAGAACCATTTTCAAGGAAATTACAGTAAAAAAAAACGCTATAAAATATTGCAGAGATTGATAGGGTCAAAAAAGTGACTGACTTAATGACGTCATCGTGTTTAGCCAGTGAGAGTCGCTGTGAGATCAGATACAGCTAGGTGCATAATTATTTGTATAATTTACTTGATATTTTATATGTAACCAGAAGTAAAACTAAAATTCCCCTATTATGTTTATGATAAAATGTGTTCCTTACCAATAACAGCTGTCAAAATACTTTTGGGAAAACAATACTCCTAATTGTATAGAACTTTGATTTATTATTATTTGTTTATCTTTTTTTTTATACATTCTTTAAAAGTTCTATAACTTGTTGTGTATGAATGAACTGTTTTAACTGAAAAAATGTCTCCGGCCAGCAATCCCTAAAGCCTTACTTTAATTTCCATGCATCATAATTTTTTCTTTAACCAAGGCATGATAAAACTGGCTGACTCATCTTGCAACCTGTGATTTGTAGTCCGAGTCATTTTTGAGATGCAGAAAGTTTTGATATTCATCTATATATGATTATTATATTAAATTTTATATATATATATATATATATATATATATATATATATATATATATATATATATATATATATATATATATATGATTCTGATTAACTCCTTGTATCTGGGTAAGATAACCATGAAAAAAAATTGGCTAATAGCTGAGTGATTAAAATATATTGTCATGAAAAATTTAGATGAAGGGCAAGGTGATGGGAATGATCTGCAACAAGCACAAAGCTCTTGGAGGGTAATTAGGCCCTGTGGGCATTCCAGAAGGGGCTCTTGCATTATTTCTTTTGGTAAACTAGTGTGGAATGCACCATTCATAAACCATGACTAGAGGAGTGCCAACTCCAGGAAGGACACTACATTATAATTCAGGATCCTATTCCCCCCCCCCCCCTCCCTGACTGGTAGTGCAGGATGTACTACAGGAAATTGAATATTATGAAAAATATAAAACATGACAAAAAATAACAAATTATAACGTTATTATTGTTACTGCAAAGAATTATAGACTACCAAGAGAGAGATGATATGGAATCTGTGCATGGAAACAATCTTGGAAAATGGAAAATAAGTAAAAATGTTTATGCAGAAAAAGAGATAATGACATTGCAAAGGGAGGCAAGGAGTCTTGACACCATACACAAGTGTTTATGTGGACTAGGTTTACGAGCCCCACACCCGGGACTGTTACCTAACACCTAGATCTTAGGCCATGTGTAGGCAGTAAGGCACCCGGATCCAATGGGTTAGGGCATTTTTAATGATATGCAATAATTTTACAACAAGCAGAGTATAGTTATGAGGTGAAAGAAGTGTGGTAAAACATGATGGGAATTAAATAGGGTACAGCATGTTTTATCCAAGTGACAGACCACAGGCAGGTATAGTTCACATAGTAAAACATAAGTTTGGAAATTGAGAGATGCTAGTATGATGCTGGCTATGGGAAGTTCCAGATGTTCCATTAGAGATGTACAATAACCACATGTTTTACACAATATTATATGTTTTTTACACCTGTTTATAAAACAGGTTTAAAGTCACAACCATAAGGAATATATTTGTTCATGGTATTTTTGATGAGGCAGCCCCTCTTTATTTTTTATGGTGGGGGCTAAGCAAGCTTTGAGTCCCCTTGAGAAGGTTGAAAGTTTCAAAATATACTTAAGATGTTTTAATCTACATTCACCCTTTTTCTTAAAATGAGATAGAAATACAAATACGAAATCTTTTAAAAAGAATCTGAAAATTCCTCATTTTCTGTAAAAAGTATCTTAGTAATATGAGTTCACTAAAATAATTGCAACATATGTAACCATGAACAGTACATAAGTAGTTTTTGGAAGATGTATAAAGAAATCCCATTGCCCCCTCCTAAAAACTTTTAGGGGAAAAATTTGTATAGGTGAAAGTGGTAATTTGGCATTTCTTATTAGCATCTAAATTAGAAGCAGATAGTTAGATACAGTGTATTTGTGTGCAAAGTAAATCCTTCAAATCTTTTAACCCACTGGTTCTAGTATCTACCGTGCTTCTGTTTTACTAATATTGTATATACATTGATGGCTTCACAAGCACTTGTTGCCAAGACATACCTGCTAGCCTTCGCTTAATCCATTCCTTAAATAGAATAGAAATAAAATAAATTATTTCTCCTATTTTTATCCTTAATAATATTGTAGTTGTTATTATTATTATCATTATTTTTATTGTTCTTAATGCCATTATCATTATTGTAACCTATTGTTATTATTATCTTTCTATAGCAAGTGGTCATCATAATTTCTCAATAATATTCTAACCATTCCAAACAGTGTAGTTTCTTGTATAGCATTTATTTATTTAAACATAGACTCTCAATATTTCTCTATATTTTTCCAAATTTATAGTCACAGTATCTAATGCTCCTACCACAATTGGGACTACTTGCATTATCATTTTTGGTGTTATTGGGACTCCTAC
>NW_020870840.1:0-38700 GCF_003789085.1 Penaeus vannamei
GATCTATTGACAATCTTTGCTATCACGGGCAACAATTTTGTTTTGTTTTTTAACATTCACTATATTCCAAAAAGGTATTTATGTTCCAAGCAATTAAAAGTATTTGAGGCATGAGACATAGTATCTGCCAATAAGTCCTAACAAAAACTGTTTATTGGGGCATTTTAACTTAGTAAGACAAACTAGTTAAATAATTATTACGTGCCTCTGAGAATAATGCTTTCTGTGACAGAAAACTTGTTATTTAATTAAATTAGATGATGGAGGAATAGAATGGCTTGATCTTTATAATCTTCATTTCTGATACAAGGAAAAAAAAAAAAAGAATTGTACTTCGACTGAATCGGAAGGAGGCGAACTTGCCTCCGCTCAGCTTTTCAAACACGCTTGTTAACTGTTATCGGACATCTGTGAGACTACTTGCATCATGGGCGTCATTAGGCTTTTTTCATGGGTTTGGCGAACGAAGCTTTTTGAAAAATAAGTTATTCCAAGGGCATTTTAAAGCTATAACTAGAGTTGTGTACGTATGTTTTGGTAAATACACTCATAACAAAAACGATCCAACTGGCTCTTCTAGAGGGAGGAGGCAGACCGAACCACTCACAACTACATAACGTATCTTTTAAACAATCAAACCAAGGTGTTTGGCGCATTCATGCATTAATCTTTGAACTAAAATCATTTGCTGGTTCAGTTTCAGTTTCATACTGTAAATGTATAATGCAAACACAAAAAAAAAAAAAAAGACTCGGCAGCCAGAACCAGCGTACCGAACTAATTTAATTTGTAATCAAGTGATCTGTTGCTGCATTTCTGCACAGCTACAGACCTGAGTAATCTGACTGACTTATGAGAGGGCGACGTTATCTCCTTTTAGAACACCCGTAAACCGCCAAGGTGCAAGCAATGCAAGGAGGTTGGGATAGGTAGCGGAAGAAGGGAAGAGGAGAGAGAAAAGATGAAGGAGAGGGGGAAGGAGAGGGTAGGGAAAGGAAGAGGAAAAAGATTAGAAGAGGGAGAAAGAAAGAAAGAGAGGTTAGGGTAAGTGAAAAAGAAAGATTTTCTCAAAGAATGATTAATCTGGCTCGATGCTGGATCCTGTAAGTAAGAGTCGAAGACGATTCCAATATGCCATCAAAACCTAAAAGTTGAAGAACAAATCTGGCCTTTTATATTACTATTGAACTTGGTTCTCAATAAATGCCACCTACTTCACCAAATCAGCCATCCCACTGTTGGGATACTCAAAGAAAACGATGTCGTTTCACTGTATTCAAAGAAAACGTATAATATTTAGGGAAAACATCATTTCTACAGACTCAGTGATAGTCAGGCAAATAAAAATTAAGAAAAATCCACTAACACGCTTGGAGTAACTCTCCTTACGAATAGGATATGATAGAAGGTTTCCCCATATTCATAATAATTATAACAATGAGTAAAAGACATTATTATCCTGATCAATACTACTGCTACAGACATTAAAGTTAATACCACAGTCGATATTGAGTATTATCACCCTTAGCATCATGGTCGTTATTATTATCATGATCATTATAATTTATCATAATCATTATTGTTTTCAACGTTATCTCTAATGTCCTGGGAAATACGTTAAGATGCTTCAACTTAATCAGCTGGCCTTGCCTTCGTCTAATAACCGACTCTTGTCCGAATGCCCAACCGTAATGTTTCAACTGCGAAAAGCACCGCCCTACCAGACCATGCATGCTTCTCGCTTTTATATATATATTTTTTCTCAGAAGGTGAGTTACTTGAAGTGTGTTGGTGTTTTACTTTAATTTTATCTGTCTGATTATCACCGACTCTGGAGAAATGAGGATGTTCCCCCTAAACATACGTTTTCTTCGAATAAAATGAAATGCAATCGGTTTCTTTGAATATCCTAATACCGAGATGGCTGATTTGGAATAGGTGGTATGTATGGAGATAGTGATGCCCAAAGTTAATCTTCGCTTGTGTCCGAATGCCCAGCCAGGCGTACTTTTTTTCAACTGCGAAAAACACCGCCCTACCAGACCGTGCATGCCTCTCGCTTGAGGAACACCACGCAGTGCTTTTCGTTTGAGCGACATGGAACACATGGACTTATTCCCTGATCTGACCGTAGTTTCGTGTTTCATGGCTGCTAATTTAGTGAAAGAACGGAAGCCCATTTACTCATTTCAAATTAACGGCAGTCAGGCGGGCCGTCGATGCAGATGTAGATCCTGTTTCAAATAAACCAGTTCTTGTTTATTTGTTTTTGTTAAAGAAAGACAAATATTGTTTTATATAAAATCTTTAATATAACTTTTGTCGGATCTAGAGGTATTAAAAAGCAAATTACAGACAAAGTGTTTACTTGTACACTGGCAAGCTCGGAGATACCCGAAGAGAAAGAACGCTCCAGGTGGTTATCGCTGGCTCCCTCAGCCGCAGATTTCGCACCAAAGTGACGCGATTCGGCCCAGAAAGCCAGGCAGTTTCAACGATGACATAATCAGGGTTGTAGAGGCAATGATGGAAGGGAAGGCAACAGACGTTAAGCAAATATTCGCATTTTATTCATTGATAAAATACTTCTCATTCTATATATATATTTTTTTCACTCAGAACTTGTGTAAAACGCAAAGTAAGCCACTTGGAGTTTGTCTAACTTAAATACAACAGATTATGTAACATTCTGAAACAAAAAACAATTATTCTTAAACTTACAATAATATAAGTACCTTAGCAAGGTAGATACTGAAATAGCTTTACATGATGAATGTGGAAACAGATTGTAAATATTGATGTACACGACTTGAAATAGTGCCGTGGTCGGTTTCTAAACATTATACTTGTTATCTTCGCATATTAGCACCCGCAGTTTTGTTGGCTCCGTTTTCTAAAATCATCCGACGTCTGTAAATCGAAGTATCTTCATGTGAAAGAGTTACAGAGACGGTGGAGGAATGGATTTTGCTGCCTTGCAGGTACAATGCACAGCTGTAATCTCCCGCGACCTCGCCGGAAAAGTCGTGGAACACCAGGTAGGAGTGAGGCACGTGGTAACTTCCCAACGCGAACACCTTTGCCTCCTTGGACCACCTGCGGACTGGCTCTCCTTTCAAGTCTTGCCACATCACATGGTAGAGGTGAAGTGAGCCTGTGTCCTCCACGTGACACTTGCAGAAGAGGAAAGTGTCCTGCTTGAAGCCAATGCCAACGGAAGTACCATTGACAATGACAGCTTGAGGCGATGCGGTGTCACGGATGGGTAGCGAAGACGACAGTGAAGCTATACAAAAGATCAGAGCAACACTGAAGGATGTCGCCTTCACGGTGAAAGTGTGTTGTGTTGTCATTGTCTGCTTGCAATACTTTGTAGTATTTCACGATATCAATCTTTTTATGGTAGTTGCAAGAGACAGCAGAGATGACAGTAGGGTGATGTGTGTGCGACTAAATGTATTACGGTGTCCAGCCACCTTATATAGGTTGTGTGCGTCACCTCAGATTAGATCATTACAAAGCGTTTCTTCTTGATCGACTCCTTGTTGCAAGGCAGGGACACGGCAAAAATGTGGTGGATCATATTTGTGTCATGTCCAAGGTAAAATATTTCATATTCAGGATCTGTCGCTTCGTGCAGTGGTAATGCACAAAGCATGTGAATACACTAGAACATATCAGAATTCTGAAATGCATGTCTGCATCTCTCAGTATAAAAATAACGAAAATATCGTGCAAATTGGGCCTAGGTCCATAAACGCCGTGATAGTTGCGACGTACTAGTCGAGATACAGAATGTGTGTGGGGAGACTAGAAATCTGTCCAGGTGGGTGTTATTTTATAGTCATTCTCTTTCACAAAGGCTTCTGTAGCTTATGTTTGCCAAAGTTTGTATAGTTTTGATTGCATGCACTGGATGGAATAGTTTTCTCGAGTTCAGTTTTTCAAGTTTGGTTTTCCGAAGTTTTGTTTGCCCAAGTCCAGTTTTCTCAAGTTATATTTTTTAAAGTTTAGTTTTCTCAAGTCACATTTTCTTTAGTTTTCTCGAGTTTAGAAGCAATGATAAAGGGAAAAGCAACAGATATTAAGCATATATTCGCATTTTATTCTTTGATAATATATTTCACATTCTATATTTTCTTTCACAGAAAACGTCTTACTTTAATATAACACATTGTGACATTCTAAAACAAGTATGCTCACACATAAGAAATACTTAAGAGTAAATGTTTCACAATTAGCAACACTAATGTAGATACCCTAGCAGATGACATTAATCAGAACAGGTAGATAATGGAAAATAACTTTACAAGATGATTGTGGAAACAGATTCCTACACAGATTGTAGATGGTGATGTAAACGACTTGAAATAGTGCCGTGGTCGGTTCTAAACATTATACTTGTTATCTTCGCATATTAGCACCCGCAGTTTTGTTGGCTCCGTTTTAAAATCATCCGACGTCTGTAAATCGAAGTATCTTCATGTGAAAAAGTTACAGAGACGGTGGAGGAATGGATTTTGCTGCCTTGCAGGTACAATGCACAGCTGTAATCTCCCGCGACCTCGCCGGAAAAGTCGTGGAACACCAGGTAGGAGTGAGGCACGTGGTAACTTCCCAACGCGAACACCTTTGCCTCCTTGGACCACCTGCGGACTGGCTCTCCTTTCAAGTCTTGCCACATCACATGGTAGAGGTGAAGTGAGCCTGTGTCCTCCACGTGGCACTTGCAGAAGAGGAAAGTGTCCTGCTTGAAGCCAATGCCAACGGAAGTACCATTGACAATGACAGCTTGAGGCGATGCGGTGTCACGGATGGGTAGCGAAGCCGACAGTGAAGCTAGACAAAAGATCAGAGCAACACTGAAGGATGTCGCCTTCACGGTGAAAGTGTGTTGTGTTGTCATTGTCTGCTTGCAATACTTTGTAGTATTTCACGATATCAATCTTTTTATGGTAGTTGCAAGAGACAGCAGAGATGACAGTAGGGTGATGTGTGTGCGACTAAATGTATTACGGTGTCCAGCCACCTTATATAGGTTGGAATTCTGTTGTGATGTAAACGACTTGAAATAGTACCGGTCTAAACATTATTCTTGTTATCTTCGCATATTAGCACCCGCAGTTTTTAGCTCCGTGGTAACTTCCCAACGCGAACACCTTTGCCTCCTTGGACCACCTGGGGATTGGCTCTCCTTTCAAGTCTTGCCACATCACATGGTAGAGGTGAAGTGAGCCTCTGTCCTCCACGTGGCACTTGCAGAAGAAGAAAGTATCCTGCTTGAAGCCAGTGCCAACGGAAGTGCCATTGACAATGACAGCTTGAGGCGATGCGCCACGGATGGGTAGCGAAGCCGACAGTGAAATTAGACAATAAATGAGGCAACACTGAAAGATGTCGCCCGGTGAAAGTGTGTTGTGTTGACATTGAGTCTGCTTGCAATACTTTGTTGTATTTATCAATATCAATCTTTTTATGGCAGTTGCAAGAGACAGCAGAGATGACAGTAGGTTGTGTGTGCGAATGATGCATTACAGTCCAGCCACCTTATGTAGGTTGATGTGTGCGTGCATAATGGATTACGGTCTCCTGTCACCTCAGATATGATCATTACAAAGCGTTTCTTCTTGATCGACTCCTGTTGCAAGGCAGGGACGCGGCCAAAATATGGTGGATCATATTTGTGTCATGTCCAAGGTAAAATATTTCAAATTCAGGATCTGTCGCTTCGTGGATATGCACAAAGCATGTGAATACACTAAAAGAAAATATCAGAATTCTGAAATGCATGTATGCATCTCTCAGTAAAAAATAACGAAAATATCGTGCAAATTAGGTAGGTTCATAAACGCCGTGATAGTTGCGACGTACTAGTCGAGATGCATTCTCTAGTTCAATTTTCCAAGTTTAGTTTCCTCAAGTATCGTTTAGAGGGATAAAGGGGAAGGGCAACAGATATTAAGCATATATTTGCATTTTATTATTTGATGATATACTTTTTCACATTCTATAATTTTCTTTTCACAGAAAACTGTAATATGCAATGTAAGTCACTTGGAGTTTGTCTAACTTTAATATAACACATTATGACATTCTAAAACAAGTATACTTACACAAGAATTACTTAGAGTAAATGTTTCACAATTAGGAACACTAATGTAGATACCCTAGCAGATGACCTTACAGAACAGGTAGATAATGGAAAATAACTTTACAAGATGATTGTGGAAACAGGTTCCTGTTCAGATTGTAGATAGTGATGTACACGACTTGAAACAGTGCCGTGGTCTGTTCTAAACATTATACTTGCTATCTTCGCATATTAGCCCCCGCAGTTTTGTTATCTCCGTTTTCTAAAATGTTTGTGGGAGACTAGAAATCTGTTTAGGTTGATGTTAATTTATAGTCATTCATCTTCTCAAAGGCTTCTATAGTTTATCTGCGAAAGATAGTATTTGTTTTGAGTGATTTTTAATATTTCAATTATTTCTGAGGAATTAAGAAAAAATTTTGCAGTTCCACATTCTAGTCAAATAAAGTATGTACCATCGCTATGATGACTTATTGCAGAAACATACGATGATCTCAACATCGCACTAATGCGATCGCCATAGTCTTTCAACTCTATTAGAAATGGATTTTGTGAGACTGCCAAAATTCGGCTTCAATTGTTACTATCATATACAAACCAGTATTGTAGCATTTGAATGTAAAACTTTATTTTTGGGTTAAACATAAAAATGGGAAACTAAAGAAACATGCTTTGCAGTTACATATTTAATGAAGTAAACTGAAACATCGTTATGGTCTTGACTCTTTGCAGCAAGACACGGCGAACAGAGACGGTGAAGGAAGAATTTCGTTGCCCGCAAGTACAATGCTCAGTTGTAGTCTTCCGCGTCCACGTCGAAACGGTCGTGGAACACGGTAGGAGTGAGGCACGTGGTAACTTCCCAACGCGAACACCTTTGCCTCCTTGGACCACCTGCGGACTGGCTCTCCTTTCAAGTCTTGCCACATCACATGGTAGAGGTGAAGTGAGCCTGTGTCCTCCACGTGGCACTCGCAGAAGAGGAAAGTGTCCTGTTTGAAGCCAATGCCACCGGCAGTACCATTGACAATGACAACTTGAGGCGATGTGTTGCCACGGACGAGCAGCGAAGCCGACAGTGAAGCTAGACAAAGGATCAGAGCAACACTGAAGGATGTCGCCTTCATGGTGAATGTCTGTTGTGTTGGTATTTTGATTTTTGCTTGCAATGCTTTGTGATATTTAGCTATGTTATTTTTTGTGATAGTTGCAAGCGACAGCAGAAGACTTGACAGTAGGTTGGTGTGTGTATGTAAATAATGGTATATTACGGTCTCCTGTTCCCTTATATAAAGCGTATCTTCGTCGACTCCTTACTGCATGGCAGGAAGGATAGATATGGACGATAATGTCTGCATCATGTTTAGTGCAGTAGGAACCCTCAAGAAGTTGTCATGAACTCGTCGAAGATAAGATATCTCAGGTTCAGGATCTGTCTTTACGTGCAATGAACGCTCAGAAAGCATGGGAAAACAATAAAAGAAATTTTCAAAATGCTGCAATGTTTTATGCATCTCACAATTTTGAAAACAAATGCTTTCGGGCCTCGGTTGATAACGTTGTTGTGTAAGTTATGACGCACAAAGTCGAGATAAGGAACGTGTGTGGGGAGACCTTAGAAATCTACTCAGGTTGATGTTATTTTGCAATTATTCTCTTTCTTAAGCTAATATAGGTTGTGCATGCGATTGCATTGTTTTGAATACAAGTACACATGGTGTGTGTTGGACTGGATGGCTTTGGGTTTTCACGCTTCTGAAACTGAATTATACGCAGGTTTACTTATGAATGAGCCCTCTTTCTTCTACAATGACTAATTAAGTTAGGTTCCTTATCGTCCAAACACGGAATGCGGAGACGATATCAGAATAATTTGACAAATTTCACAGAGCAATGCCATGAACATCGTGCGGTGCAATGTTGTACGAGTATTGGGTGTTTAACATTCCGTAGCAATATTCCAGCGATGAAATCGTGGTTAGTTGAATGTACGAACTTTAGCTTTATAAGCAACAGTGCAGTTATAGCGATGCATGTAATGTTCGTAAGTGTACCAAGAGCTTTATGGCTACGACTTAAATTGAGCTATTTGTTTGTCATTTTAAAAACAACTGTTTTGCTTTTTGATGGATCTTTATGCTGTTTTTACATTGTACTACAAATAAAATTCCGAATATCAGCAAAATCACTTCAAGATATTTTTCATTTAACCAAAACATGTACAATTTATTAAACCTCTATGTTTACATACCAAGCACGTCTTTACAAGTTGCTTTTTTTTTGGGGGGGGGAGGGCTACCTAAATGATAATGTCCTGGGCTGGGGTCTTCATTATCTTTCTTATTTCAGTAATTTTACTTTCATATCGTTATATACATTTAGCATTAAACGAATTATATTTGACAACTTCTGGGGTGACCTGAAAGTTTGTGGTATCATAGAAAGGAACAGCCACACTAAGAAATGAAATAAAGTCGTAATATTTCGAACTTTTTTTATCACATAACACGTGTTCAAATCGATGCACGCTATTGTATTACACCCTGTAACTTATCGAGTATGATACATTTGTTATTGTGTTCGTTTTCGTGTTTAGTAACAGCTGAATGTTTATATTACTAAATGCAACAAGAAACAGAGGATGGGGGCGGGAGAATATCATGCCAATAAATGGGTGATCGTTTGCGTTCGTTATCGACATGTGTCTGAATCGCATGCAGAATTGTGTAAGTGCATTTGTCTGTGCGCCGTGCTTACCTGGTACAGAGTATATCCGATATTTACTATTACAAAAGCATTCGTTATTATTAATATAAGAAAACATTTTTACCTAACTTTATTTGTATTCCCCCTCCCCGTCCGTGACTTCACATCGCCTCTAGCTGTCACTGACAATGACATAGGCTTGGCACGTGTCACTTTCCTCTTTGCAAAACTCGGGACACATGGGCAATTTCCATGACAGAATTGATCAGTTTTGGCTTGATCAAAATGCACATATATATTTGAATTCGATTTATAACTGTAAAGTTATTTTTCCCCATTCTTATTGTTTACTCAATACTAGTAAAACTTTTCATGCAACTGCCATATCATAGTTCCTTACATCAAATCAATGATAACATCAGTGATAACAGTGATAATGAGTAAATGCATTTTATTTTCACTTCTCGTTCCTTTTCAGTTTTATATATATATATATATATATATATATATATATATATATATATATATATATATATGTGTGTGTGTGTGTGTGTGTGTGTGTGTGTGTGTGTGTGTGTGTGTGTGTGTGTGAGTGCCAGTGTCTGAGTGAGTGTGTGTGTGTGTGTGTGTGTGTGTCCCAGTGTCTGAGTGAGTGTGGGTGTGTGTGTGTGCGAGTGCCTGTGTCTGAGTGAGTGTGGGTGTGTGTGCCAGTGTCTCTGGTGTACATATGTTTGGATGTACAGTTCAGTGAGTTACATTTGCGGTCTAGCTTCGCTCGAGTCTTTTCGTTTGGATTTGCGAATGAATGTGTATTTATCTAGAATCGTATATCCACTGCACCAAGCGACAGATCCTGAACATGAGATATTTTACCTTGGGCAGGTTTGTCACACCTTGCCTTACATGATGCAGATAGGTTCAATAGAATGTACATACTTTGGTTAAATAAAAATAACTGAGAGATTTTGATATTCAGAATCTTTATTCTTAATGCAAATGCAAACATTGCAACTACTGCACAAAAATCCATCAAAAAGCAACGCAGGTTAAAATCCACGTTGCTCAAATGAGAAGTACTATGCGCCGCGTTACTCAAGCGAGAGGCATGCACGGTCTGGTACGGCGGTGCTTTTCGCAGCTGAAACACTAAGCCTGGGCACTCGGACACAAGTCAGGTTCTAGACGAAGACAAGGCCAGTTGATCCGCGCCTCCGTGGAGCAAACCTCCAGGCTGGCCATCACGGTGGGTAAATGGTGAGCTCTGTCGCGTCAGCACTAGCTGACCCACATTATCGTCAACATAAGGAATATGCGAAGCTGAGCCTCGCCTGGGCTACGAGGGGAGCCCGGCCTGTGCCGACTAATGCCGACTCGATCAACGTGTGTCAGCTAGTGCTGACGCGACAGAGCTTAGTCCTTAGCTACCGTGGTGCCCAGCCCCAGCAGTAACCTCCGGGCGTCAATTGCAACTTCTCGCGCCGACCCCTCGTCACCACACAGGCTCTTTTTAGTCCGGGCGAGGCTCTGCTTCGCCTATCGGACTTATCCTTATCCTTATCGCCTGTCAACTTTCCGCAGAAAGTGATTACTCTGGTCTCCATCCAGCCAGGTTGGAAAACACGCAACTGCTTGCACTTTACCTTAACTGAACCGAAAAGAGTTTTATCAGTACTGTCATCCGCTAAGATATTCATATTATTCTTGCTAATTGTGAAACATTTACTCTAAGTATTTCTTATGTGTGAGCATACTGAACTTTAAAGTTCAAAAATATGTTTTTGTGGAGGTTTTTGTTACAGAATGTCACATAATGTGTTGTATTAAAGTTGGACAAATCCCAAGTTACTTTCATTACACTGCATATTACAGAAGTTCTGAATGAGAAAGATATAGAATTTAAAAAGTATTCTATCAAGCAATAACATGCCAATATGTGTTTAATATGTTTCCCTTCCCTTTATCATTGCCACTACGGTCACGATTATAGTCATCGTCAAAACTAGAAAATTCCTAATCATAAAATGCCTAACGTAGTTCTCAGAATGTATTATATCGTGGACACATATGGCGTGAGTAAAGATGATAATCTAATAGCAGCCATAATATCAATATGAATACCGCAGCAACACCAACAGCATGGTTTCTTGAACAAATCATCTGAATCAGCGGTTTCAGTCTTTACAAATAAAACGAAAATCATTTGATGATCGCAAAGTTACTTTTGCTACATTCCTAGACATTTCTAAAGCATTCGATACGGTCAACCATCTCATTTTAGACAAAAAATTATACCATTACGGTATAAAAGGGAGTGCATGCTTGGTTCGCCTCATATCTCTCAAACCGCACACAGTATGCAGTTTTCAATCTGAACAGTCCAAAGCATGTATATTGTATTATGGCCATGCTCTCTGGAATGCTCTCCCTGAAAATGTACGTAATTCTGCTACTTTGGCTTCCTTTAAACGCTCACTGAAATGTTACTTACTATCTCAATATATTTCATAATGTGTAACAACTTCATTTGTATTATATTTTTCTACTAGATGTTCTTGTACCCTTGTATTTCCTCCTATACTGTAATATATGTATATATATGTGTGTGTGTATACGTATGCATTTCCCCAAAATCATTATGTACCATGGCATTCAGTAATTGCATTATTAGTTTACTTATATTATGTCTTGATTTCTGTTTCGACCAAACATATTTTTACATGTTAAAACATATGTATATGTATACTATACATGTATCATTTTCAATGATTAATACTTCAAGGGTCCTTCCTACGGGAGTCCACTCCTGGAGGGCTCAGCCACACCACTATTGTCTGTCGTATTTTTGTTGATGTATTATATTTGGCCAAATAATTGATTTGATTCTGATTCTGAACAATAACATTAGAAATTACGATGAAAATAAGAATTATGATAAATCATTAGTATTAGTATTGGACATAATAATGTAAAGGTAATAGATTTGTTTTCCTTTTTTATTGATACATATTTAAGGAAATGTATTGACAGGTCAGTTTAATAATTGCTGTAGTTAGAAATAAGATGAAGCATTTATTATATTTATCCTGAAGGTGAGTTACTTTAGGTGTGTTGGTAAGTTTTACTTTAATTTTATCTGGCTGATTATCACCGACTCTTTAGAAATGAAGATGTTTCCCCTAAAATATACGTTTTCTTCGAATAAAATGAAATGCAATCGTTTTCTTTGAATATCCTAATACCGAGATGGCTGATTTGGAATAGGTGGTATGTATGGAGATAGTAATATTGATGTCCAAAGTTAATCTTCAAAATTTCGCTTCTTGTGTCCGAATGCCCAGCCAGGCGTACTTTTTTCAACTGCGAAAAACACCGCCCTACCAGACCGTGCATGCCTCTCGCTTGAGGAACACCACGCAGTGCTTTTCGTTTGAGCGACATGGAACACATGGACTTATTCCCTGATCTGACCGTAGTTTCGTGTTTCATGACTGCTAATTTAGTGAAAGAACGGAAGCCCATTTACTCATTTCAAATTAACGGCAGTCAGGCGGGCCGTCGATGCAGATGTAGATCCTCTTTCAAATAAACCAGTTCTTGTTTATTTGTTTTTGATAAAGAAAGACAAATATTGTTTTTATATAAAATCTTTAATATAACTTTTGTCGGATCTAGAGGTATTAAAAGCAAATTACAGACAAAAGTGTTTACTTGTACACTGGCAAGCTCGGAGATACCCGAAGAGAAAGAACGCTCCAGGTGGTTATCTGGCTCCCTCAGCCGCAGATTTCGCACCAAAGTGACGCGATTCGGCCCAGAAAGCCAGGCAGTTTCAACGATGACAATAATCAGGGTTGTAGAGGCAATGATGGAAGGGAAGGCAACAGACGTTAAGCAAATATTCGCATTTTATTCATTGATAAAATACTTCTCATTCTATATATATATTTTTTTTTCACTCAGAACTAGTGTAAAACGCAAAGTAAGCCACTTGGAGTTTGTCTAACTTAAATACAACAGATTATGTAACATTCTGAAACAAAAACAATTATTCTTAAACTTACAATAATATAAGTACCTTAGCAAGGTAGATACTGAAAATAGCTTTACATGATGAATGTGGAAACAGATTGTAAATATTGATGTACACGACTTGAAATAGTGCCGTGGTCGGTTCTAAACATTATACTTGTTATCTTCGCATATTAGCACCCGCAGTTTTGTTGGCTCCGTTTTCTAAAATCATCCGACGTCTGTAAATCGAAGTATCTTCATGTAAAAGAGTTACAGAGACGGTGGAGGAATGGATTTTGCTGCCTTGCAGGTCGTCGCCTCACGGTGAAAGTAGTTGTGTGTCATTGTCTGCTTGCAATACTTTGTAGTATTTAACGATATCAATCTTTTTATGGTAGTTGCAAGAGACAGCAGAGATGACAGTAGGGTGATGTGTGTGCGACTAAATGTATTACGGTGTCCAGCCACCTTATATAGGTTGTGTGCGTCACCTCAGATTAGATCATTACAAAGCGTTTCTTCTTGATCGACTCCTTGTTGCAAGGCAGGGACACGGCAAAAATGTGTGGATCATATTTGTGTCATGTCCAAGGTAAAATATTTCATATTCAGGATCTGTCGCTTCGTGCAGTGGATATGCACAAAGCATGTGAATACACTAGAACATATCAGAATTCTGAAATGCATGTCTGCATCTCTCAGTAAAAATAACGAAAATATGGTGCAAATTGGGTCTAGGTCCATAAACGCCGTGATAGTTGCGACGTACTAGTCGAGATACAGAATGTGTGTGGGGAGACTAGAAATCTGTCCAGGTGGGTGTTATTTTATAGTCATTCTCTTTCACAAAGGCTTCTGTAGCTTATGTTTGCCAAAGTTTGTATAGTTTTGATTGCATGCACTGGATGGATAGTTTTCTCGAGTTCAGTTTTTCAAGTTTGGTTTTCCGAAGTTTTGTTTGCCCAAGTCCAGTTTTCTCAAGTTATATTTTTAAAGTTTAGTTTTCTCGTCACATTTTCTTTAGTTTTCTCGAGTTTAGAAGCAATGATAAAGGGAAAAGCAACAGATATTAAGCATATATTCGCTTTTTATTCTTTGATAATATATTTCACATTCTATATTTTCTTTTCACAGAAACGTCTTACTTTAATATAACACATTGTGACATTCTAAAACAAGTATGCTCACACATAAAATACTTAAGAGTAAATGTTTCACAATTAACAACACTAATGTAGATACCCTAGCAGATGACATTAATCAGAACAGGTAGATAATGGAAAATAACTTTACAAGATGATTGTGGAAACAGATTCCTACACAGATTGTAGATGGTGATGTAAACGACTTGAAATAGTGCCGTGGTCGGTT
This sequence comes from Penaeus vannamei, assembly GCF_003789085.1. Taxonomy (NCBI): domain Eukaryota; kingdom Metazoa; phylum Arthropoda; class Malacostraca; order Decapoda; family Penaeidae; genus Penaeus; species Penaeus vannamei. The sequence goes on from NW_020870840.1 coordinate 14,180, forward strand.
CTAAACATTATACTTGTTATCTTCGCATATTAGCACCCGCAGTTTTGTTTGGCTCCGTTTTCTAAAATCATCGACGTCTGTAAATCGAAGTATCTCATGTGAAAGTTACAGAGACGGTGGATTTGGATTGCCTTGCAGGTACAATGCACAGCTGTAAATCTCCGCGACCTCGCCGGAAAAGTCGTGGAACAGGTAGGAGTGAGGCACGTGGTAACTTCCCAACGCGAACACCTTTGCCCTTGGACACCTGCGGACTGGCTCTCCTTTCAAGTCTTGCCACATCACATGGTAGAGGTGAAGTGAGCCTGTGTCCTCCACGTGACACTTGCAGAAGAGGAAAGTGTCCTGCTTGAAGCCAATGCCAACGGAAGTACCATTGACAATGACAGCTTGAGGCGATGCGGTGTCACGGATGGGTAGCGAAGCCGACAGTGAAGCTAGACAAAAGATCAGAGCAACACTGAAGGATGTCGCCTTCACGGTGAAAGTGTGTTGTGTTGTCATTGTCTGCTTGCAATACTTTGTAGTATTTAACGATATCAATCTTTTTATGGTAGTTGCAAGAGACAGCAGAGATGACAGTAGGGTGATGTGTGTGCGACTAAATGTATTACGGTGTCCAGCCACCTTATATAGGTTGTGTGCGTCACCTCAGATTAGATCATTACAAAGCGTTTCTTCTTGATCGACTCCTTGTTGCAAGGCAGGGACACGGCAAAAATGTGGTGGATCATATTTGTCATGTCCAAGGTAAAATATTTCATATTCAGGATCTGTCACTTCGTGCAGTGGATATGCACAAAGCATGTGAATACACANTGACTCAGAATGTGGACCTGCAAAATTTTTCTTAATTCCTCAGAAATAATTGAAATATTAAAAATCACTCAAAACAAAACAATACTATCTTTCGCAGATAAACTATAGAAGCCTTTGAGAAGATGAATGACTATAAATTAACATCAACCTAAACAGATTTCTAGTCTCCCCACAAACATTTTAGAAAACGGAGATAACAAAACTGCGGGGCTAATATGCGAAGATAGCAAGTATAATGTTTAGAACAGACCACGGCACTGTTTCAAGTCGTGTATCACTATCTACAATCTGAACAGGACCTGTTTCCACAATCATCTTGTAAAGTTATTTTCCATTATCTACCTGTTCTGTAAGGTCATCTGCTAGGGTATCTACATTAGTGTTTCCTAATTGTGAAACATTTACTCTAAGTAATTCTTGTGTAAGTATACTTGTTTTAGAATGTCATAATGTGTTATATTAAAGTTAGACAAACTCCAAGTGACTTACATTGCATATTACACGTTTTCTGTGAAAAGAAAATTATAGAATGTGAAAAAGTATATCATCAATAATAAAATGCAATATATGCTTAATATCTGTTGCCCTTCCCTTTATCCCTCTAAACGATACTTGAGGAAACTAAACCTTGGAAAATTGAACTAGAGATGCATCTCGACTAGTACGCCGCAACTATCACGGCGTTTATGAACCTAGACCTAATTTGCACGATATTTTCGTTATTTTTATACTGAGAGATGCATACATGCATTTCAGAATTCTGATATTTTCTTTTAGTGTATTCACATGCTTTGTGCATATCCACGAAGCGACAGATCCTGAATTTGAAATATTTTACCTTGGACATGACACAAATATGATCCACCATATTTTGGCCGCGTCCCTGCCTTGCAACAAGGAGTCGATCAAGAAGAAACGCTTTGTAATGATCATATCTGAGGTGACAGGAGACCGTAATCCATTATGCACGCACATCAACCTACATAATGTGGCTGGACTGTAATGCATCATTCGCACACACAACCTACTGTCATCTCTGCTGTCTCTTGCAACTGCCATAAAAAGATTGATATTGATAAATACAACAAAGTATTGCAAGCAGACTCAATGTCAACACAACACACTTTCACCGGGCGACATCTTTCAGTGTTGCTTTCATTTATTGTCTAATTTCACTGTCGGCTTCGCTACCCATCCGTGACACCGCATCGCCTCAAGCTGTCATTGTCAATGGCACTTCCGTTGGCATTGGCTTCAAGCAGGATACTTTCTTCTTCTGCAAGTGCCACGTGGAGGACAGAGGCTCACTTCACCTCTACCATGTGATGTGGCAAGACTTGCAAGGAGAGCCAATCCCCAGGTGGTCCAAGGAGGCAAAGGTGTTCGCGTTGGGAAGTTACCACGGAGCTAACAAAACTGCGGGTGCTAATATGCGAAGATAACAAGAATAATGTTTAGACCAAGGTACTATTTGAAGTAGTTTACATCACAACAGAATTCAGTTGTTGTTTTGTGTGTGTGTGTGTGTGTATTCACATGCTTTGTGCATATCCACTGCACGAAGTGACAGATCCTGAATATGAAATATTTTACCTTGGACATGACAAATATGATCCACCACATTTTTTGCCGTGTCCCTGCCTTGCAACAAGGAGTCGATCAAGAAGAAACGCTTTGTAATGATCTAATCTGAGGTGACGCACACAACCTATATAAGGTGGCTGGACACCGTAATACATTTAGTCGCACACATCACCCTACTCATCTGCTGTCTCTTGCAACTACCATAAAAAGATTGATATCGTTAAATACTACAAAGTATTGCAAGCAGACAATGACAACACAACACACTTTCACCGTGAAGGCGACATCCTTCAGTGTTGCTCTGATCTTTTGTCTAGCTTCACTGTCGGCTTCGCTACCCATCCGTGACACCACATCGCCTCAAGCTGTCATTGTCAATGGTACTTCCGTTGGCATTGGCTTCAAGCAGGACACTTTCCTCTTCTGCAAGTGCCACGTGGAGGACACAGGCTCACTTCACCTCTACCATGTGATGGCAAGACTTGAAAGGAGAGCCAGTCCGCAGGTGGTCCAAGGAGGCAAAGGTGTTCGCGTTGGGAAGTTACCACGTGCCTCACTCCTACCTGGTGTTCCACGACTTTTCCGGCGAGGTCGCGGGAGATTACAGCTGTGCATTGTACCTGCAAGGCAGCAAAATCCATTCCTCCACCGTCTCTGTAACTTTTTCACATGAAGATACTTCGATTTACAGACGTCGGATGATTTTAGAAAACGGAGCCAACAAAACTGCGGGTGCTAATATGCGAAGATAACAAGTATAATGTTTAGAACCGACCACGGCACTATTTCAAGTCGTTTACATCACCATCTACAATCTGTGTAGGAATCTGTTTCCACAATCATCTTGTAAAGTTATTTTCCATTATCTACCTGTTCTGATTAATGTCATCTGCTAGGGTATCTTCATTAGTGTTGTTAATTGTGAAACATTTACTCTTAAGTATTTCTTATGTGTGAGCATACTTGTTTTAGAATGTCACAATGTGTTATATTAAAGTAAGACGTTTTCTGTGAAAAGAAAATATAGAATGTGAAATATATTATCAAAGATAAAATGCGAATATATGCTTAATATCTGTTGCTTTTCCCTTTATCATTGCTTCTAAACTCGAGAAAACTAATCCATCCAGTGCATGCAATCAAAACTATACAAACTTTGGCAAACATAAGCTACAGAAGCCTTTGTGAAAGAGAATGACTATAAAATAACACCCACCTGGACAGATTTCTAGTCTCCCCACACACATTCTGTATCTCGACTAGTACGTCGCAACTATCACGGCGTTTATGGACCTAGGCCCAATTTGCACGATATTTTCGTTATTTTTATACTGAGAGATGCAGACGTGCATTTCAGAATTCTGATATGTTCTAGTGTATTCACATGCTTTGTGCATATCCACTGCACGAAGCGACAGATCCTGAATATGAAATATTTTACCTTGGACATGACACAAATATGATCCACCACATTTTTGCCGTGTCCCTGCCTTGCAACAAGGAGTCGATCAAGAAGAAACGCTTTGTAATGATCTAATCTGAGGTGACGCACACAACCTATATAAGGTGGCTGGACACCGTAATACATTTAGTCGCACACACATCACCCTACTGTCATCTCTGCTGTCTCTTGCAACTACCATAAAAAGATTGATATCGTAAATACTACAAAGTATTGCAAGCAGACAATGACAACACAACACACTTTCACCGTGAAGGCGACATCCTTCAGTGTTGCTCTGATCTTTTGTCTAGCTTCACTGTCGGCTTCGCTACCCATCCGTGACACCGCATCGCCTCAAGCTGTCATTGTCAATGGTACTTCCGTTGGCATTGGCTTCAAGCAGGACACTTTCCTTCTGCAAGTGCCACGTGGAGGACACAGGCTCACTTCACCTCTACCATGTGATGTGGCAAGACTTGAAAGGAGAGCCAGTCCGCAGGTGGTCCAAGGAGGCAAAGGTGTTCGCGTTGGGAAGTTACCACGTGCCTCACTCCTACCTGGTGTTCCACGACTTTTCCGGCGAGGTCGCGGGAGATTACAGCTGTGCATTGTACCTGCAAGGCAGCAAAATCCATTCCTCCACCGTCTCTGTAACTCTTTTCACATGAAGATACTTCGATTTACAGACGTCGGATGATTTTAGAAAACGGAGCCAACAAAACTGCGGGCTAAATATGCGAAGATAACAAGTATAATGTTTAAACTATTTCAATCGTTTCCACATTCATCATGTAAAGCTATTTTCAGTATCTACCTTGCTAAGGTACTTATATTATTGTAAGTTTAAGAATAATTGTTTTTGTTTCAGAATGTTACATAATCTGTTGTATTTAAGTTAGACAAACTCCAAGTGGCTTACTTTGCGTTTTACACAAGTTCTGAGTGAAAAAAAATATAGAATGAGAAGTATTTTATCAATGAATAAAATGCGAATATTTGCTTAACGTCTGTTGCCTTCCCTTCCATCATTGCCTCTACAACCCTGATTATTGTCATCGTTGAAACTGCCTGGCTTTCTGGGCCGAATCGCGTCACTTTGGTGCGAAATCTGCGGCTGAGGGAGCCAGCGATAACCACCTGGAGCGTTCTTTCTCTTCGGGTATCTCCGAGCTTGCCAGTGTACAAGTAAACACTTTTGTCTGTAATTTGCTTTTTAATACCTCTAGATCCGACAAAAGTTATATTAAAGATTTTATATAAAACAATATTTGTCTTTCTTTATCAAAAACAAATAAACAAGAACTGGTTTATTTGAAAGAGGATCTACATCTGCATCGACGGCCCGCCTGACTGCCGTTAATTTGAAATGAGTAAATGGGCTTCCGTTCTTTCACTAAATTAGCAGCCATGAAACACGAAACTACGGTCAGATCAGGGAATAAGTCCATGTGTTCCATGTCGCTCAAACGAAAAGCACTGCGTGGTGTTCCTCAAGCGAGAGGCATGCACGGTCTGGTAGGGCGGTGCTTTTCGCAGTTGAAAAAAGTACGCCTGGCTGGGCATTCGGACACAAGAAGCGAAATTTTGAAGATTAACTTTGGACATCAATATTACTATCTCCATACATACCACCTATTCCAAATCAGCCATCTCGGTATTAGGATATTCAAAGAAAACGATTGCATTTCATTTTATTCGAAGAAAACGTATATTTTAGGGGAAACATCTTCATTTCTAAAGAGTCGGTGATAATCAGCCAGATAAAATTAAAAGTAAAACTTACCAACACGCCTAAAGTAACTCACCTTCAGGATAAAATATAATAAATGCTTCATCTTATTTCTAACTACAGCAATTATTAAACTGACCTGTAAATACATTTCCTTAAATATGTATCAATAAAAAAAGGAAAACAAATCTATTACCTTTACATTATTATGTCCAATACTAATACTAATGATTTATCATAATTCTTATTTTCATCGTAATTTCTAATGTTATTGTTCAGAATCAGAATCAAATCAATTATTTGGCCAAATATAATACATCAACAAAAATACGACAGACAATAGTGGTGTGGCTGAGCCCTCCAGGAGTGGACTCCCGTAGGAAGGACCCTTGAAGTATTAATCATTGAAAATGATACATGTATAGTATACATATACATATGTTTTAACATGTAAAAATATGTTTGGTCGAAACAGAAATCAAGACATAATATAAGTAAACTAATAATGCAATTACTGAATGCTATGGTACATAATGATTTTTGGGGAAATGCATACGTATACACACACACACATATATATACATATATTACAGTATTGGAGGAAATACTAGAGTACAAGAACATCTAGTAGAAAAATATAATACAAATGAAGTTGTTACACATTATGAAATATATTGAGATAGTAAGTAACATTTCAGTGAGCGTTTAAAGGAAGCCAAAGTAGCAGAATTACGTACATTTTCAGGGAGAGCATTCCAGAGAGCATGGCCATAATACAATATACATGCTTTGGACTGTTCAGATTGAAAACTGCATACTGTGTGCGGTTTGAGAGATATGAGGCGAACCAAGCATGCACTCCCTTTTATACCGTAATGGTATAATTTTTTGTCTAAAATGAGATGGTTGACCGTATCGAATGCTTTAGAAATGTCTAGGAATGTAGCAAAAGTAACTTTGCGATCATCAAATGATTTTCGTTTTATTTGTAAAGACTGAAACCGCTGATTCAGATGATTTGTTCTTCAAGAAACCATGCTGTTGGTGTTGCTGCGGTGTTCATATTGATATTATGGCTGCTATTAGATTATCATCTTTACTCACGCCATATGTGTCCACGATATAATACATTCTGAGAACTACGTTAGGCATTTTATGATTAGGAATTTTCTAGTTTTGACGATGACTATAATCGTGACCGTAGTGGCAATGATAAAGGGAAGGGAAACATATTAAACACATATTGGCATGTTATTGCTTGATAGAATACTTTTTAAATTCTATATCTTTCTCATTCAGAACTTCTGTAATATGCAGTGTAATGAAAGTAACTTGGGATTTGTCCAACTTTAATACAACACATTATGTGACATTCTGTAACAAAAACCTCCACAAAAACATACTTGTGAACTTTAAAGTTCAGTATGCTCACACATAAGAAATACTTAGAGTAAATGTTTCACAATTAGCAAGAATAATATGAATATCTTAGCGGATGACAGTACTGATAAAACTCTTTTCGGTTCAGTCAAGGTTATGTTTATTTTTCTTTGTATCAGAAATAATTAAAGTCAGTAAAATCAGACCATTCGAACTCTTGCTTTTACTACTCCCTCAGCTTCCAATTTCTGCCACACAAAGCATTATTCTCAAAGGCACGTAATCAGTATTTAAGTAACTCCAAGTTCGTCCAAGTTTAACTTAAAATGACCTAATAAGCAGTCCTTGTTATATATACATATACATACATACATATGCATTTGCATTATATATATATATATATATATATATATATATATATATATATATATATATATATATATATATATATATATATATACCACTCACAAATAAATAGACCATACAACTTTGGATTTATACCCATGCATTCGTACAGACATATGGACAGACGTACCACCCCTATACGATTCTAGATATATACACATTCATTCGTAAATCCAAACGAAAAGGCCCGAGTGAAGCACACACACACAAATACATACACTATATATATATATATACACACATACTATATATATATATATATATATATATATATATATATATATATATATATATATATATATATATATATATATATATATATATATATGCATGTGTGTGTGCACAAAACTGAAAACGACCAAGAAGTGAAAATAAAATCCCTTCACTTATCATCTCTATGCTATTACTGATAAGTTTGTATCAGATAAACAGTGTCATGAATCAGTCTTTGATTTCATATAAACTATAATATGGCAGTTGCAGGCAACCTTTTATTATTATTGAGTAAACAACTGTGAAAATTTATACCATCAGTGACCCCATTGCTTTGGCGGAGGTATGCGCTCTGTCAGTGCCTCTAATTGCGGCTGCTTTCTATGATAAATCTTTCAAGTCAATCCAGAAGCTGTCAAAGATAATTCATTTGCATGCTGAATGCATGTGAACATCACTCTGAAATTCTAAAATTACTGAAATAAGATAGTAAGCACTCCAGCCCAAGACAAAATCATTTCGATAGCCAAAAACAGCAGCTCTAAAAAAAAAAAACGTGCTAGATGTATAAAAATAGTTCAATAAAATGTACATACTTTGGTTAAATAAAAATAACTGAGTAAATTTGATATGTTCAGAATCTTTATTCGTAATACAAACAATGCAACTATTGCATAAAAATCCACCGAAAGGCAACGCAGGTTAAAATCCACGTTGCTCAAATGAGAAGTACTATGCGCCGCGTTACTCAAGCGAGAGGCATGCACGGTCTGGTACGGCGGTGCTTTTCGCAGCTGAAACACTAAGCCTGGGCACTCGGACACAAGTCAGGTTCTAGACGAAGACAAGGCCAGTTGATCGCGCCTCCGTGGAAACCTCCAGGCTGGCCATCACGGTGGGTAAATGGTGAGCTCTGTCGCGTCAGCACTAGCTGACCCCACATTATCGTCAACACATAAGGAATATGCGAAGCTGAGCCTCGCCTGGGCTACGAGGGGAGCCCGGCCTGTGCCGACTAATGCCGACTCGATCAACGTGTGTCAGCTAGTGCTGACGCGACAGAGCTTAGTCCTTAGCTACCGTGGTGCCCAGCCCCAGCAGTAACCTCCGGGCGTCAATTGCAACTTCTCGCGCCGACCCCTCGTCACCACACAGGCTTCTTTTATAGTCCGGGCGAGGCTCAGCTTCGCCTATCGGACTTATCCTTATCCTTATCGCCTGTCAACTTTCCGCAGAAAGTGATTACTCTGGCCTCCATCCAGCCAGGTTGGAAAACACGCAACTGCTTGCACTGACGCCGATCTTCAATAGTTTGAGTCGCAGCTATGATCATTTTGGCTCGCACCCATATTTCTTTCTCGCAGACATTTGAAACCAACATAACTAACACAACAAAACAAAACAAAGTCCATCCCCATTTAAAAACAAACGAATAAATTAACTTTATTATTGTCTTCAAAAAAGCAGCTGTCAGTAACAGCTAGAGGCGATGTGAAGTCACAGACGGGGAGGGTGAATATTAATAAAGTTAGGTAAAAATGAACTATATAAGCATGGCGCACGGACAAATAATCTGCATGTGATTCAGACACATGTCGATAACGAACGCAAACGATCACCCATTTATTGGCATGATATTCTCCCGCCCCCATCCTCTGTTTCTTGTTGCATTTAGTAATATAAACATTCAGCTGTTACTAAACACGAAAACGAACACAATAACAAATGTATCATACTCTATAAGTTACAGGGTGTAATACAATAGCGCGCATCGATTTGAACACGTGTTATGTGATAGAAAAAAGTTCGAAACATTACGACTTAATTTCATTTCTTAGTGTGGCTGTTCTTTTCCATGATCGTGGGAACTTCAAGGCCGAATATATATACCTTTGAGCCGCGGCAAGGTGGCCAGCCCTTTCTCCCCGTGACTGGCTAACCGCGCCGCGCATATACCTGCCAGGTACTGCCAGCACTCATCGGCCAGGTGCAGTTGTTTATACATGACTCCGCCCCCATAAGTAGGGGCGGAGTTATAGGAAACTGTAGTACTACAGTTCCTTGGCAGCGGAAAAAAGGCCTATGATCCCCCATATTTTGGCCGCGTCCCTGCCATGCAATAAAGAGTCGATGAAGAGGAAACGCTGGCGCGACAGAGCTCACCATTTACCCACCGTGATGGCCAGCCTGGAGGTTTGCTCCACGGAGGCGCGGTTCAACTGGCCTTGTCTTCGTCTAGAACCTGACTTTCATTTGAGCAACGTGGATTTTAATCTGCGTTGCTTTTTGGTGGATTTTTGTGCAGTAGTTGCAATGTTTGCATTTGCATTAAGAATAAAGATTCTGAATATCAAAATCTCTCAGTTATTTTTATTTAACCAAAGTATGTACATTCTATTGAACCTATCTGCATCATGTAAGGCAAGGTGTGACGAACCTGCCCAAGGTAAAATATCTCATGTTCAGGATCTGTCGCTTCGTGCAGTGGATATACGATTCTAGATAAATACACATTCATTCGCAAATCCAAACGAAAAGACTCGAGCGAAGCTAGACCGCAAATGTAACTCACTGAACTGTACATCCAAACATATGTACACCAGAGACACTGGCACACACACCCACACTCACTCAGACACAGGCACTCGCACACACACACACCCACACTCACTCAGACACTGGCACTCACACACACACACACACCACACACCAACACTCACCACACACACACACACACTCACCACACACACACACACACACACACACACACACACACACACACACACACACACACACATATATATATATATATATATATATATATATATATATATATATATATAAAACTGAAAAGGAACGAGAAGTGAAAATAAAATGCATTTACTCATTATCACTGTTATCACTGATGTTATCATTGATTTGATGTAAGGAACTATGATATGGCAGTTGCATGAAAAGTTTTACTAGTATTGAGTAAACAATAAGAATGGGGAAAAATAACTTTACAGTTATAAATCGAATTCAAATATATATGCGCATTTTGATCAAACCAAAAACTGATCAATTCTGTCACGGAAGTTGCCCATGTGTCCCGAGTTTTGCAAAGAGGAAAGTGACACGTGCCAAGCCTATGTCATTGTCAGTGACAGCTAGAGGCGATGTGAAGTCACGGACGGGGAGGGGGATACAAATAAAGTTAGGTAAAAATTTTTATATTAATATAACGAATGCTTTTGTAATAGTAAATATCGGATATACTCTGTACCAGGTAAGCACGGCGCACAGACAAATGCACTTACACAATTCTGCATGCGATTCAGACACATGTCGATAACGAACGCAAACGATCACCCATTTATTGGCATGATATTCTCCCGCCCCCATCCTCTGTTTCTTGTTGCATTTAGTAATATAAACATTCAGCTGTTACTAAACACGAAAACGAACACAATAACAAATGTATCATACTCTATAAGTTACAGGGTGTAATACAATAGCGTGCATCGATTTGAACACGTGTTATGTGATAAAAAAAAAGTTCGAAATATTACGACTTTATTTCATTTCTTAGTGTGGCTGTTCCTTTCTATGATACCACAAACTTTCAGGTCACCCCAGAAGTTGTCAAATATAATTCGTTTAATGCTAAATGTATAACGATATGAAAGTCTAAAATTACTGAAATAAGAAAGATAATGAAGACCCCAGCCCAGGACATTATCATTTAGGTAGCCCTCCCCCCCCCCCCAAAAAAAAAAGCAACTTGTAAAGACGTGCTTGGTATGTAAACATAGAGGTTTAATAAATTGTACATGTTTTGGTTCAATGAAAAATATCTTGAAGTGATTTTGCTGATATTCGGAATTTTATTTGTAGTACAATGTAAAAACAGCATAAAGATCCATCAAAAGCAAAACAGTTGTTTTTAAAATGACAAACAAATAGCTCAATTTAAGTCGTAGCCATAAAGCTCTTGGTACACTTACGAACATTATGCATCGCTATAACTGCACTGTTGCTTATAAAGCTAAAGTTCGTATATTCAACTAACCACGATTTCATCGCTGAAATATTGCTACGGAATGTTAAACACCCAATACTCGTACAACATTGCACCGCACGATGTTCATGGCATTGCTCTGTGAAATTTGTCAAATTATTCTGATATCGTCTCCGCATTCCGTGTTTGGACGATAAGGAACCCAACTTAATTAGTCATTGTAAGAAGGAAGAGGGCTCATTCATAAGTAAACCTGCGTATAATTCAGTTTCAGAAGCGTGAAAACCCAAAGCCATCCAGTCCAACACACACCATGTGTACTTGTATTCAAAACAATGCAATCGCATGCACAACCTATATTAGCTTAAGAAAGAGAATAATTGCAAAATAACATCAACCTGAGTAGATTTCTAAGGTCTCCCCACACACGTTCCTTATCTCGACTTTGTGCGTCATAACTTACACAACAACGTTATCAACCGAGGCCCGAAAGCATTTGTTTTCAAAATTGTGAGATGCATAAAACATTGCAGCATTTTGAAAATTTCTTTTATTGTTTCCCCATGCTTTCTGAGCGTTCATTGCACGTAAAGACAGATCCTGAACCTGAGATATCTTATCTTCGACGAGTTCATGACAACTTCTTGAGGGTTCCTACTGCACTAAACATGATGCAGACATTATCGTCCATATCTATCCTTCCTGCCATGCAGTAAGGAGTCGACGAAGATACGCTTTACAATGATCATATATAAGGGAACAGGAGACCGTAATATACCATTATTTACATACACACACCAACCTACTGTCAAGTCTTCTGCTGTCGCTTGCAACTATCACAAAAAATAACATAGCTAAATATCACAAAGCATTGCAAGCAAAATCAAAATACCAACACAACAGACATTCACCATGAAGGCGACATCCTTCAGTGTTGCTCTGATCCTTTGTCTAGCTTCACTGTCGGCTTCGCTGCTCGTCCGTGGCAACACATCGCCTCAAGTTGTCATTGTCAATGGTACTGCCGGTGGCATTGGCTTCAAACAGGACACTTTCCTCTTCTGCGAGTGCCACGTGGAGGACACAGGCTCACTTCACCTCTACCATGTGATGTGGCAAGACTTGAAAGGAGAGCCAGTCCGCAGGTGGTCCAAGGAGGCAAAGGTGTTCGCGTCAAGACCATAACGATGTTTCAGTTTACTTCATTAAATATGTAACTGCAAAGCATGTTTCTTTAGTTTCCTATTATTATGTTTAACCCAAAAATAAAGTTTTACATTCAAATGCTACAATACTGGTTGTGTATATGATAGTAACAATTGAAGCCGAATTTTGGCAGTCTCACAAAATCCATTTCTAATAGAGTTGAAAGACTATGGCGATCGCATTAGTGCGATGTTGAGATCATCGTATGTTTCTGCAATAAGTCATCATAGCGATGGTACATACTTTATTTGACTAGAATGTGGAACTGCAAAATTTTTCTTAATTCCTCAGAAATAATTGAAATATTAAAAATCACTCAAAACAAAACAATACTATCTTTCGCAGATAAACTATAGAAGCCTTTGAGAAGATGAATGACTATAAATTAACATCAACCTAAACAGATTTCTAGTCTCCCCACAAACATTTTAGAAAACGGAGATAACAAAACTGCGGGGGCTAATATGCGAAGATAGCAAGTATAATGTTTAGAACAGACCACGGCACTGTTTCAAGTCGTGTACATCACTATCTACAATCTGAACAGGAACCTGTTTCCACAATCATCTTGTAAAGTTATTTTCCATTATCTACCTGTTCTGTAAGGTCATCTGCTAGGGTATCTACATTAGTGTTCCTAATTGTGAAACATTTACTCTAAGTAATTCTTGTGTAAGTATACTTGTTTTAGAATGTCATAATGTGTTATATTAAAGTTAGACAAACTCCAAGTGACTTACATTGCATATTACACGTTTTCTGTGAAAAGAAAATTATAGAATGTGAAAAAGTATATCAAATAATAAAATGCAAATATATGCTTAATATCTGTTGCCCTTCCCTTTATCCCTCTAAACGATACTTGACGAAACTAAATTTGGGAAAATTGAACTAGAGAATGTATCTCGACTAGTACGTCGCAACTATCACGGCGTTTATGAACCTAGACCTAATTTGCACGATATTTTCGTTATTTTTATACTGAGAGATGCATACATGCATTTCAGAATTCTGATATTTTCTTTTAGTGTATTCACATGCTTTGTGCATATCCACGAAGCGACAGATCCTGAATTTGAAATATTTTACCGTGGACATGACACAAATATGATCCACCATATTTTGGCCGCGTCCCTGCCTTACAACAGGGAATCGATCAAGAAGAAACGCTTTATAATGATCATATCTGAGGTGACAGGAGACCGTAATCCATTATGCACGCACACATCAACCTACATAAGGTGGCTGGACTGTTATACATCATTCGCACACACAACCTACTGTCATCTCTGCTGTCTCTTGCAACTGCCATAAAAAGATTGATATTGATAAATACAACAAAGTATTGCAAGCAGACTCAATGTCAACACAACACACTTTCACCGGGCGACATCTTTCAGTGTTGCTCTCATTTATTGTCTAATTTCACTGTCGGCTTCGCTACCCATCCGTGACACCGCATCGCCTCAAGCTGTCATTGTCAATGGCACTTCCGTTGGCACTGGCTTCAAGCAGGATACTTTCTTCTTCTGCAAGTGCCACGTGGAGGACAGAGGCTCACTTCACCTCTCCCATGTGATGTGGCAAGACTTGCAAGGAGAGCCAGTCCGCAGGTGGTCCAAGGAGGCAAAGGTGTTCGCGTTGGGAAGTTACCACGGAGCTAACAAAACTGCGGGTGCTAATATGCGAAGATAACAAGAATAATGTTTAGACCACGGTACTATTTCAAGTCGTTTACATCACCACAGAATGCTTTTGTGTGTGTGTGTGTGTGTGTGTGTGTGTATTCACATGCTTTGTGCATATCCACTGCACGAAGCGACAGATCCTGAATATGAAATATTTTACCTTGGACATGACAAATATGATCCACCATATTTTTGCCGTGTCCCTGCCTTGCAACAAGGAGTCGATCAAGAAGAAACACTTTGTAATGGGAATATATGCTTAATATCTGTTGCTTTTCCCTTTATCATTCCTTCTAAACTCGAGAAAACTAAAGAAAATGTGACGAGAAAACTAAACTTTAAAAAATATAACTTGAGAAAACTGGACTTGGGCAAACAAAACTTCGGAAAACCAAACTTGAAAAACTGAACTAGAGAAAACTAATCCATCCAGTGCATGCAATCAAAACTATACAAACTTTTGCAGACATAAGCTACAGAAGTCTTTGTGAAAGAGAATGACTATAAAATAACACCCACCTGGACAGATTTCTAGTCTCCCCACACACATTCTGTATCTCGACTAGTACGTCGCAACTATCACGGCGTTTATGGACCTAGACCCAATTTGCACGATATTTTCGTTATTTTTATACTGAGAGATGCAGACATGCATTTCAGAATTCTGATATGTTCTAGTGTGTTCACATGCTTTGTGCATATCCACTGCACGAAGCGACAAATCCTGAATATGAAATATTTTACCTTGGACATGACACAAATATGATCCATCCACTACATTTTTGCCATGTCCCTGCCTTGCAACAAGGAGTCGATCAAGAAGAAACGCTTTGTAATGATCTAATCTGAGGTGACGCACACAGCCTATATAAGGTGGCTGGACACCGTAATACATTTAGTCGCACACACATCACCCTACTGTCATCTCTGCTGTCTCTTGCAACTACCATAAAAAGATTGATATCGTGAAATACTACAAAGTATTGCAAGCAGACAATGACAACACAACACACTTTCACCGTGAAGGCGACATCCTTCAGTGTTGTTGCTCTGATCTTTTGTCTAGCTTCACTGTCGGCTTCGCTACCCATCCGTGACACCGCATCGCCTCAAGCTGTCATTGTCAATGGTACTTCCGTTGGCATTGGCTTCAAGCAGGACACTTTCCTCTTCTGCAAGTGTCACGTGGAGGACACAGGCTCACTTCACCTCTACCATGTGATGTGGCAAGACTTGAAAGGAGAGCCAGTCCGCAGGTGGTCCAAGGAGGCAAAGGTGTTCGCGTTGGGAAGTTACCACGTGCCTCACTCCTACCTGGTGTTCCACGACTTTTCCGGCGAGGTCGCGGGAGATTACAGCTGTGCATTGTACCTGCAAGGCAGCAAAATCCATTCCTCCACCGTCTCTGTAACTCTTTCACATGAAGATACTTCGATTTACAGACGTCGGATGATTTTAGAAAACGGAGCCAACAAAACTGCGGGTGCTAATATGCGAAGATAACAAGTATAATGTTAGAACCGACCACGGCACTATTTCAAGTCGTTTACATCACCATCTACAATCTGTGTAGGAATCTGTTTCCATAATCATCTTGTAAAGTTATTTTCCATTATCTACCTGTTCTGAGTAATGTCATCTGCTAGGGTATCTACATTAGTGTTGCTAATTGTGAAACATTTACTCTTAAGTATTTTTTTTGTGTGAGCATACTGTGTTTTAGAAATGTCACAATGTGTTATATTAAAGTAAGTACGTTTCTGTGAAAAGAAAAATATAAGAATGTGAAATATATTTTTCAAAAGAATAAAGATGCCTCGTGGGAATATTCTTATAATCTGTTGTTGCTGCTCCTTGCTCTTTTTTTTTCCCCCTTTATTCAATCTCATTGCTTCTATCTATATCTCTCTAACTTATATTCTTCTTTCTTCTAATTTCTTCTAGACTAAATCCTCTTTTCTTCTCTNCATGTACCTACGCCCGCTATATTTAAAGGGAATGCGACATCTCAAACCGTGCTCAAGCGCCTCTTCTCTATCGTAGCCTTCAATAGCACCCTCGATCATCTCCCTAACCCTTTCCGATGTTTAGGGGTATTCAAGAGGTCTATAAGGGGTCTATGAGGGGTATACGAGTGCTGAAACCATATCCATTCTTATTAACTCTATGTTAGCTTTCCATAGCACCCTGGATCATCTCTGTAACCCTTGCCATTGTTTAGGGGTGTATTTAAGGGGTCTATAAGGGGTCTATAAGGGGTATGAAAATTTTCATACCGTACCCAGTCTAATTTAGTAATTTACTCTAAGGGAGGTTTTCATAGCACTCTAAATAAACCTGTAACCATGTACCATTACTTCAATATTTTAGTAGTATTTTAGTTTTTTCGCGACCTGACCCCTTATAGTGACCCCTTAAGCTATGCAGGACCTTGAGACCTTTCTAATGTGCCCAAGAACTCCTTGTGGTTGCTCAGAAAAAGTGAACCTAAGTAGGTCTCTAGTTATGGTTTATGGTTTTATGGCATGAAAGGTGTTAATATACAGCCCTGTGGCCGGCCTTCTTCTTTTCGGTTCAGTTGATTGTGTTTGTTTTTTTCAGGGTGGGGGCGGGGGTGGTGTTGAGATGGTAGTCTAGCAGCCATTAGATTTACTATCTTCATGTTTGTTCCCATTTCGTACAATTCTTTTTTGAGTTATAAGTAAAGGTTTAAGTGAGGTAGCGCATGAAGCTCCCCAGATAGTTTACCCATAAATAAAATGTGGGTATACTAATGTGTAATATAATTGTTGCAAGGCTTTCAAGGGTAATGTTTTGCGCAGTTGATGGTCCACAAAGTTTATTTAGTTTAAATTCTGCATTGCCTATGTGTGTTTTCCAATTTATCTTGGAAGCAACGTGAATCCCAAGGAACTTAGTATGAAAAAACCCTTTTGATTGGGACATTTGCGACAGTGACATGAGGTAAAACAGGAGGCATGTCTTTATTTCTATGGAAAATTATATAATGTGTCTTGTCGACAATCAGGGTAAGCTTATTTAGAGTCATCCATCTTATGTTTGTCATTTCACTGTTTGTGGTGTTGATTAAATCTATAATGGAGTGCGTAACAGCAAGTATCACAGCATAGAGAGTGAACCTCAGACAGTTTGCACTGACAATATCATTGGTGTAAAGAAAGAACAGAATGGGTCCCAAGATAGAGCCCTGTGGGACTCCATGAGCGATAGTTCTTTCAGAGGAGTTGCAATCATTGAAAACTACATACTGTGTGCAGTTTGATAGATACGAAGCGAACCAAGCATGTACACTCCCTTTTATACCGTAATGGTATAATTTTTCTAAAAGAATTCGATGGTTGACCGTATCGAATGCTTTAGAAAGGTCTAAGAATGTAGCAAGAGTAAATTTACGACCATCAAAAGATTTTAAAGTTTTATTTGTGAAGTCTGGAACCGCTAATTCAGATGATTTGTTCTTCAAGAAATCATACTGACAATTGTTGATTATATAATTTTCATAAAGAAAATCAGTTAATCTAATGGACATGATTTTTTTAAAGATTTTGCTAAAAGCTGTTAGTATTGAAATTGGGGGATAGTTATTAAGGCAATGGGAGCGTCTTGAACATGGAATGAACTTTGGCAATCTTGAGTTTCGTGGGAAATACTCCCATACTAAATGATATAGTAATTACATGTTTCAGGGGCTTAAGAATGCAAGGAAGTATTTCCTTAATGATGTTGATGGGAATGCAGTCGTCCCCTGGAGAGGAAGTTTTAAGGCCATTAACAACATTGATGATATCTCTGTCTGTTACCTGATTCAGGCTCATGTTGTTGGAGGGCCCGAGAAATTCTTTAAAGTCTCCGTCCACATTAGGGGTTAATCGTGACAGATTTTCGCCTATGTTTATAAAATATTTGTTGAATTCATTTGTAATGACGTTGGGGTCATTGATTTCCTTTTCATCTATTAGTACTTTGTCGGATTTTTGTTTATCATTCCTGTGAAGAACATCGTTTAGAATTTGCCATGTCTTCTTAGTGTCACCTGCACTTTGATCAAGCTTCATTTTGTAATAATCTGCCTTTGCCTTCCGAATTGTTAGTTTTAAGCGGTTGTGTAGAGACCGAAATGTCTCGCCGTAGGAGAGTGGCCACTTTGCATATTTCTTTTGAAGTTTATTTTTTTCTTTGATTAAATTTCTTTTTTCACATGTAATGTATGGTTTCTTAAAGGACTTGGATTTTTTGTGACTTACATTTTAATGGGAAAAATCTTTCAAAGGAGGGGATAAAAAGACTAATGAAATTTTCATAGGCAACTTCGGGATTGTGAGAGGCAAACACGAGGTCCCAACATACTTCAGTAAGGTGACGTTTAAAATTGGCTATATTGGATTCTTTATAGCCGCGATAGTAAAATATTTTATCGGTTTTATGTTCATTATGTTGTAATTCTAGGTTAAAAGTACTAAAAACAGGAATATATAACCCCACGCTTTTAATTTTGGTAAAAAAATGTCCAGATATGATCTATTAAGGAGGCAGTTTCCTTGTACTCTGGTAGGCTTACTGACTGCTGAGAAAAAGAGCCTAGAATTAAGGGTGGAGACGGTTTCCCTGACTTTGTTATCAGAGTCGGCCTTGGGGTCTAGGTTAAAATCCCCACTGATGAGACACTTCTTGTTTTCTTCAGAGGCAGTCTCGATTATGAGCTGAATCTTGTCCAGAAAAAGAGAAAAGTTACTTTTAGGGCGCCTATACAATTGCCCAATCAGTAAGCTCTCGTTGTTAATAGTTACTTCAGTAAATACTGACTCAATAAAATCTTCTCGGAAAGATAGATCAGCTCTACGACGAGAGGAAAATCTGTCATGAACATAGAGGGCAACGCTCCCGCTGTTTCTAGAGTGGTGCGAGAAATATGCATGGTAGTCGGGGAGTGTGAAGAGGTGTTGAATGTCTTGAGTGAGTCTAGTTTCAGAGAAACCTATCATATCAAAACCATTCGGATGTCGACATTGCAAATTAAATTCATCAAAATGATTGGGAAGGCTACAGATATTATGGGTGAAAATAGACAAATACGTATTAGATGCACTGTTAGAAGTAATAGAATCAGGAAAGACATAAGAACAATTTGGATTTATCACGTTAAGTAAATCAGACACGAAATTATCTGCTCCTAGAGAATCAAAAGAATTAAAATGGCCATCAGAGGCCTCGATTTTAACGTTATGAAATGTTCTTGATTCTAGTACTTTTAAGCTAATAACCTGGGCGACATTATCAGAAGTAAATACATTCATTAAGGCATCATCATTCAGATCTTGGAAAGAAAAAGTGAATGCACAGTCCATATTGAATTAATAAAATGAGTGTTCGGTACGTGGTATAAATTTACAAATTACCAGAAACGGCATCACTTCTTATTTCTCAGACGCTGGCTGACGGGACTGAACGGGGGTAGGGGTTCAAGGGCCGTGGCTCCCACAGGAGATCTCAGCGCCGTCGAGTAGGAGTGTCGTGCGGGTGGCGGGGTGTTGAGGCAAGAACCCGAAGGGCGCTACATCAGGGGTGACGGCGGGTCAGACAGCGAGGCGGGGCGAGGACGGGACTGCAGCGGAGTGGGCAGCCGTAGCGGATCGAAGGCAGTGCCTGAAGGCGGCATGGGGAGGGCTGAGTCAGGAGGGGGGCGAGGACACTGGCGCTCGGTTACAACTAGCTTCCTGTAGCTGAAGAAGGCGTTCTTGTCCTCGCTCCTCGCCTGTCTCAGCTGCTCCAGCTGCTCCTTCCGGGCCTTGATGGTGCCGGCGCAGAAGTCTTAGTTCACGAACAACCTGCCAGGAGCATTCTTAAACTTGGCTTTATCCTTGAACACCGCCTCACGATCCACCAAACTCGCGAATTTGGCCACGATGTCTCTGGGCCTATCCTGAGTTGAGCGGCCCACACGGTGGGCGCGTTCGACCCTAGGTGTGAGGTGGATGTGTTGTCGCAGCAGGTCTGATAGTTTCCGCTGGCACATCTCCCAGGTTTCGGCGCGCTCCTCCGGGATGCCCGAGAATCGCAGGTTATTGCGACGTCCCTGGTCGTCCTGGTAGTTCAGCCGCTCCGTCATTTTCGCTAGGTCGCTCTTCAAATCGGCGTTCTCCCTCGACAGGGCGCTCAAGCGGTCCTTCAGTTCCTCGGCACCGCACCTTGCAGCCTCCTCCCGTGCCTTGAGATCCTCGATTTCCTTGTGGGCGAACTCCAGACTTCGAATTGCCTCGCCCAAGCGAGAGCTGAGGCTCTCGTTCTGGTGAGACATTTCGCGCTGGATTCGTTCCAAGGCTTCGCCCAGTAGGTTGCTCTGTAGGTCGATCAGACCGTTCAGTTCTGCGCGGGTCAGGGACGGCGAATTGATGGGAGAAGGTCGACTGGGTGGCATTGTGCAGCAGAGCTCGTATCACCAGGTTCACAGGTGAAGTTTGTTGGACACTCGATAGTACAGCAGCAGGAGCAGTAGGTGGCGCGGCAGGAGGCGCAGTGGAAGGAGCAGATAGGAGAGGCAGCACGGGATCAGCGAAGAGGAGGCTCACAGGAGAAGTTGGTTGGCTCACACGGTAGAACAGCAGCAGGAGCAGTAGGTGGCGTGGTAGGAGGCGCAGCAGAAGGAGCAGAGCGTAGTGCGGCAGAGAGGAGAGGCAGCGCGAACTCAGCGAAGAGGAGGCTCACAGGAGAAGTCTGTTGGCGGCAGGAGGCGCAGCAGGAGCTGAGGGTAGCGCGGCAGAAGGGAGGTGCGCGCAGGCTCAGCGATGAGGAGCGAGGCGGTTTCCCCGAAAATCGAATTTGTTATAAATCCGTGGCAATTTTGGGCATCATCCTCAAACATTCCTATCAGATTGTGTTCCACTGCTGCTTATACCTGTCATAGTATTACAGAATTTCTGTAAAAGATTTGGATATATATATATATATATTTGTACTCCAGGTCTGACAGATGCATTCATGCATCTGTCTCTTCCTGC
The DNA here is from genome assembly GCF_003789085.1 of Penaeus vannamei. Lineage (NCBI taxonomy): Eukaryota > Metazoa > Arthropoda > Malacostraca > Decapoda > Penaeidae > Penaeus > Penaeus vannamei. The sequence continues at coordinate 35,664 of NW_020870840.1, forward strand.
TCTGTCTCCGTTCGTGCATTTTGGTTCTCGACGGATGTGAGCGGATAGATCGGCGCATCCATGTCATCCAACACGAAGGCGTCGTCGGGCCAGTTTGAATCCTCGTCTTCCAACTTCGTATAACTTCGTATAATGTATGCTATACGAAGTTATTACGCCAAGGCTTCGCCCAGTAGGTTGCTCTGTAGGTCGATCAGACCGTTCACTTCTGCGCGGGTCAGGTACGGCGAATTGATGGGAGAAGGTCGACTGGGTGGCATTGTGCAGCAGGGCTCGTATCACCAGGTTCACAGGTGAAGTTTGTTGGACACTCGATAGTACAGCAGCAGGAGCAGTAGGTGGCGTGGTAGGAGGCGCAGCAGAAGGAGCAGAGCGTAGTGCGGCAGAGAGGAGAGGCAGCGCGAACTCAGCGAAGAGGAGGCTCACAGGAGAAGTTGGTTGGCTCACACGGTAGAACAGCAGCAGGAGCAGTAGGTGGCGTGGTAGGAGGCGCAGCAGAAGGAGCAGAGCGTAGTGCGGCAGAGAGGAGAGGCAGCGCGAACTCAGCGAAGAGGAGGCTCACAGGAGAAGTCTGTTGGCGGCAGGAGGCGTCGTATAACTTCGTATAATGTATGCTATACGAAGTTATTACGGTTGGACACTCGATAGTACAGCAGCAGGAGCAGTAGGTGGCGCGGCAGGAGGCGCAGTGGAAGGAGCAGATAGGAGAGGCAGCACGGGATCAGCGAAGTGGAGGCTCACAGGAGAAGTCTGTTGGCGGCAGGAGGCGTCGTATAACTTCGTATAATGTATGCTATACGAAGTTATTACGTATTTGTACTCCAGGTCTGACAGATGCATTCATGCATCTGTCTCTTCCTGCTCTGTCTCCGTTCGTGCATTTTGGTTCTCGACGGATGTGAGCGGATAGATCGGCGCATCCATGTCATCCAACACGAAGGCGTCGTCGGGCCAGTTTGAATCCTCGTTTTCCAACTCGGTGAAGGTAATTCTGCCTTGCCTGCTTTAGAGTAGAGAGAATTTGTGAGAATGGGTTGGTGGAATCGTTGGAAAGCCGTCTGCTAGAGATTATAACCATTTTCATTGCGTTTTACCTGTGTTTTATATGCAGAATCATAACGAATATTGTTTTTTATTTTTTTCTTATAATTTTAACAATGGCATGTAAAGAGAAAGATTATTTACAATTTATTTACCATTATCGATACCATGGTTAAGATTGCATTTATAATAATGATAGTATTAGTGTTAATGTTTGGATGTTACTACTACATTCACTACTATGTCATCATCATATTTATCATTCTCACCATACCCATAACCACCATGACCATTACCACCATTCGTAGCATAAGTTAAAAATCTTTAAAAATCCACCAGGAGATGTGAATCTAAGGATATACAATAGGAAATATATGAAAATAAATACACACACACACACACACACACACACACACACACACACACACACATATATATATATATATATATATATATATATATATATATATATATATATATATCAATTGATCAATCTAACCGCCTTCACCAGCAAAAACTAAAGCTCTGAATCTCACGTCCTCTTCCATGTGTAGGCGACGAGGGCGGCGACGACGAGGAGCCCGACGAGGCAGGCCAGCACGATGGCGGCGACGGCGGCCGCGCTCAGGCCGCCAGACCCGCTCGGGCTGTTGAGGACCTCGCATCTGTTGCCTGAGTAGCCTTCGGTGCAGCTGAGAAGGTAGAAAGGAGAAATAGGAAATGTTACAAGAGGAAAAATGCCTGCTTGTCTTTCGAGCGGGGTAGGATTTCTCATATATTTCCCGAGTAGCCTTCGGTGCAGCTAAGAAAGAAGAGAAAGAAATGCTTGTTTTATTGTGATATAACATGATTCTTGTTTGGGTACCTATTCTTGAAGAGAATTTAGAGGATTCTAATCACCTCAAAGAAAATTAGAATAAGTAATGATAGTGATTGATGATGGTAAATACCACGATAGGAAAACATACATTTACATCCATCTTTATGACTAACGATTCCAAAAGCGCTAAGTCAATGAGAATAGGGGTGTGGCCTACATCTAGTTCGCTATCCCTAGAGAATATGAAATTAGACAATAAAAAGTAATTTCCTTTGCTATTTCCAACTGAATTCTATCGCTGAAAATAATGGCAAATACCCAAACAAATCGTCTTACAAACAACACGGACTGACTTACGAACAGAACGGTGCCCCGGACTCATGCAAGTGGCAGGTCCCGTGCAGGCAATAGTAGTTCGGACACTCTCCACACAAGGACTCGTCGGCATGGTATGAGTCGCAAAAGTAACTGCCATCGCACAGCTCGTCCAGGCGCATACACGGACGGTCCGACATGAACTGGTCGGCGCAGTAGACGAAGCCAGGGTCACACGGGGTCTTAGTCACTGGTTGGGATAAAGGCGTGTTTCGTAAATCATGCTAGAAAAACAAAAGAAAAAGAGAGTAAAGAAAGAGGAAGAGCAAACGGCTAATAAAAAGCTGAAACGGATCCTAAATTACTCAACCTTTCATTTTCATAGTGCATTCAGCTTCATGCTTGAGAACGAAGTTTGCGAGAGACAGCCATAGCACAGTACTGTCTTAGTATATACGAGCAAAACGCACATATTTTTATTCCTTACCTGGGCAGTTCATCTCGTCAGCAGCGTTGGGGCAATCCGTCACTCCGTCGCAGAGGAGGAGCGAGGGCACGCAGGCGTCGTCTGCGCCTCCACAGGGAAACTGCATGGGCAGGCACGGTGAGGGGCTGGGCGTCGCAGCTGTGGTGGAGGCCGGCGTGGTGGGCTTCGGGCTCGTGGTGGGCCGCGGGGCTACGGTCGGACAGGTCACTTCTAGGGAAAAGTTACGGATACTTAAAGAGACGTTTTGCGAAGTCGTATGTTGCGGGCTTTCGAATGAAATAAAACAGGTGAAGTTTCTTGATTCATCATTGTTACGAACCCTTCTTTCTGCTTAGGAGTATATGTATGTATGTATGTACACACACACACACACA
>NW_020870840.1:48800-51300 GCF_003789085.1 Penaeus vannamei
CTATGAGTGTTCGCCCTGATAGAAAAAAAATATATCCCATATCCATGTATGGCCATTTTGAATCACCACAAAAATCTTAAATCTTAAACCTATCTCCTTCCAAAGATACTAGTCATAGTAGTGATGATAATAACATTAACAATTATGATGATAATGTTACCGGAAGCAAGACAATATTATTAGAAGTAATAGTAGTAGTATCAATATTAGTAGTAGTAATTAGAAACAATGTTTAAGATAATATAATCATTATCATTGGTATTGCTAATTCTATTTTCATCATTACTATCATGATAATTGCTATTGGAATTATTGATATTATTATTGTCGTTGTTGTTATTGTTATTTTTATCATTGTTATCATTATCATTATTGTTGTTGTTGTTTTTGTCATCATCATCATTATCATCATCATTATCATTATTATCATCAGCAGCAGCATACACTGTTGTTATTTTTATTATCATTACTATCACTACTATTGCTATTATTATAATTATTATCCCCATAATTATCATTACAATCATCAAGTTCTATTAACACAAACGTTAACGTTAGTATCCTTATTTCAAGTAACAAATAATAACAATAGTTATTTCTAACAGCAGAAGGGACACTACAAGCAAAAGAAAAAGAAAAAGAAAAAAAAAACAGCAATAATGAGTAGAATGAGTAATGAGTAAAAAACGCCACAAATGTTTAATAAATGAACAGGGATTAGGGACGCAACACCACGATACTCCCTTCGTGTTTGGCTTCGTTTGCGGAGGTTTTTGCAAACGTCGGTGTTCCAGCTCATGCATCTTAGAGTGGTTGAGCAAACTACACCTGTTTGCTGCTTCAATAGATGGCGTTATTTATTTTTCTTTCCATTTCCTCCTCTTCTCTCTCTCTCTCTCTCTCTCTCTCTCTCTCTCTCTCTCTCTCTCTCTCTCTCTCTCTCTCTCTCTCTCTCTCTCTCTCTCTCTCTCTCTCTCTCTCTCTCTCTCTCTCTCTCTCTCTCTCTTTCTCTTATGCTTTTTGTTTCGTTTTGGCTTTTTCTTGATTTAACTCATCGGTAGATGGTGTTATTTGTTTTTTTTCCAATTTGAATTTCTTCTCTCTCTCTTTCTCTCTCATGTTTTTTTGTTTTTTTCGATAGATGGTGATATTCATTTTATCTTATTATATATATATATATATATATATATATATATATATATATATATATATATAACTGTATTTTTGTCAACCCGTTTTTTTCTGTATATATATTTTTTCCCTTTATTAGAAACAAGATAAAGATAGGTTAAATAACCCGGTCATGGTAGTTACCAGCCTTTCTCCCATGAAGAAAATGTCATATCGAAAAACCGTCTTGTTCTTGGCAAACACCGTTACGTTTTCTCGTATCATATCACTTTGATTGACGTTTCGAGGAAATGCATGAGCTGACTACGGTATTTTGTGTCTTTCATGTATTTTGGGTGTTTTCTTTTCTTTTCTTCTTCTTCTTCTTCTTCTTCTTCTTCTTCTTTCTTTTTCTTTTTTGACTCAATACGATAATCCCGTGTTGTTGATTTTGGCGACCGGTGTTTGGTCAGTGTGTGCGTGTGTTTGCTGCCTTTGCTTGTGCTTGGTCGTCTGTTTGGGTGTGAATGCTTGGGTTTGCATATGCGTGTTTGTCTGCATGTATTTGTGTGTTTGTATTTGCTTTCACGGGCGTGTCTGTATGCTTGATGGGGACCTACGTATTTTGATTGTGTACGTGTGTGTGTGATCGAACGTGTACCTGTGTGCTTATATTATGTGTCTGTTATCTCTTTATCTCTCTCTCTCTCTCTCTCTCTCTCTCCTCTCTCTCTCTCTCTCTCTCTCTCTCTCTCTCTCTCTCTCTCTCTCTCTCTCTCTCTCTCTCTCTCTCTCTCTCTCTCTCTCACTCTCTCTCTCTCTCTCTCTCTCTCTCTCTCTCCCTCTCTCTCCCTCTCTCTCTCTCTCCCTCTCTCTCTCTCTCTCTCTCTCTCTCTCTCTCTCTCTCTCTCTCTCTCTCTCTCTCTCTCTCTCTCTCTCTCTCTCTCTCTCTCTCTCTCTCTCCTCCTGACCTTCATTCGCGTCATTTTCTTCTGCTCCTCCGTTGACCTTTGCCCCGCGTGCGTGACCCAAGAATCCCTCGCTCCGTTCGATTTTTCCGGTCGTTTATACAAACAAGAATTACTACCTGCTTGTTAACGGATTATCTGCTCTTGTCCGACGCGATTGAACCGGCAATGAATTACGGCCAGAAATAGCCTCCTGCAACATTCTTCCGCAGGAGTGCAAGTGCAAAAGCCAACTGCGTCCGTTCTTTATATCGTCTTCTTCGCTTTTTTCTTTACACTGTTCTTCGTTGGAATGAGTGGGATGGGGGTAGGGGGGTAGGGGGAGGGGGGGTATTGAGGCGTCGGCGGCTCGATATGAAAGTACTCGTCAGGATTTTTTTTTCTTTTTTTTTCTTGTTGTTATTGTTGTTGTGGTTGCTGTT
>NW_020870840.1:81300-83800 GCF_003789085.1 Penaeus vannamei
GAGTTAGGAGCAAAGAAAGGAAAAAAAATAATAGTAGAAAATATAGTTCGTTGGTAGACAATATTCTAAGTTAGGAGTCGAGAAAGAAAAAAAATGATAATATTAGAAAATATAGTTCGTAGGTAGACAGTATTCTGTGTTAGGAGCCAAGAAAGGAAACAATTGTAGAAAATATAGTTCGTAGGTGGACACTATTCCGAGTTAGTAGCCGAGAAAGAAAAAAATAATAACAGAAAATATAGTTCGTAAGTAGACAGTCTTCTAAGTTAGAAGCCAACAAAGGAAAGCAATAATGGTAGAAAATATAGTTCGTAAGTAGACAGTACTGGGGGGGGGGGGGGGCTGAGGCATTACTGTACCCGTTCCATTGCGCTCTCCTGCTACTTAATATTTAACAGAAAACGATAATTTGCATACATCAGAGGTCGTAAAAGGTTGTTCAAAGGAGATTGTTGTACAGTCTGTAATCAGAAATGTGTTGGAGCAGTTTTAAAATTTTCATCAGTTTATTCTCATTAGTGCTATTTGTTAATGTAGATATTTGATTTCTTTATATCATTGATATTTTACTTACTATCATTCGCATTAATATGACAAACATCATTATGATTTATTTCTTGATATACACATTTTCGTGTAATTATTGTTATTAAGTATTAGTATCATCATCGTCTCTTTCATTATCATTGTTTATTTTGCTATCATTATTATCATCATTATTGTCATTATTGTCGTTATCAAATTCTGGTTATCATGGTCCTCATCATCACCAGTCATCACCACCATCGTCATCACCACCACTACAACTATCACCATCCACCATCATCACCAACACCATTATCACCATCATCATCCACTGTCATCACCATCATCATCACCAACCCCTATTACCATCACCATCATTCGTACCACCACTCTTTATCATCACCATCATCACCACCACCCCCTATCACCATCACCATCATCATCCACTGTCATCACCATCATCATTTATCACCATCACCTTCCACTGTCATCACCATCATCCTTACCACCACCCTTTATCATCACCATCATCACCACCACCCCCTATCACCATCACCACCGGCACCACCCCTTATCACCATCACCATCATCAAAATCACCATCATCGCCGTCACCAAAATCACCATCATCATCACCAAGACTATTATCATCATCGCTACCATTATTCATCACTACCTTCAACATTTCTCCATTATAATCATAGCTACTGTTATTTATTGTCATTATTACTGTTGCTTTTACCATCATCATTATTATCCCCATTATTACCTTCAATGAACGGAGGAGGAAATGTTTTGACAGTTTATCGGTCGGTTTTTAATTAGGAGGCAAGCTAAAGCGAAAGGTTATTGGCAGATTGTGCAGGTGCAGAAGAGATTGGCAAAGCTCTTAAGAAGATAAGAAATAGAGATAAAAATAATGATAAATGAATAGAAAGAGAGAAAGAGAGAGAGGGGGGAGGGAGGGAGGAGAGGGAGAGGGAGAGGGAGAGGAGAGGGAGAGAGAGAGAGAGAGAGAGAAGAGAGAGAGAGAGAGAGAGAGAGAGAGAGAGAGAGAGAGAGAGAGAGAGAGAGAGAGAGAGAGAGAGAGAGAGAGAGGGGGGGGGGGGAGAGGGAGGGAGAGGAGGGAGAGAGAGAGAGAGAGAGAGAGAGAGAGAGAGAGAGAGAGAGAGAGAGAGAGAGAGAGAGAGAGAGAGAGAGAGAGAGAGAGAGAGAGAAGAGAGAGAGAGAGGGAGGGAGGGAGGGAGGGAGAGAGAGAAAAAAACATATAGGTATAACTCTTTGCATCATGTTTTCCATTACGTACAATAACGTTACAAACTAAGACCACCATCAACCTATCTGAGAGTTACTAAATGTGAAACCGCTGTTCTGGGACGGTGACCCATATAGCCGAATCAGAAACAGTTGTTTGTCTTAACGAGTGAGTAAACAACTAAACAAGCGAAGTTATGGATAGCGGAGGCACGAAACTTCAAGAGATATAAACCCCAAGCACTTCATGATACTCTACAATCCTCCTTTAGAGGGATTTTAAGGTAGAGGGAGAGCAAACAGAAAAAAAACACTCGAGGGAACTGAGAAAAGTCTCAAGTTCTCTCAGATACAGCTACATGAACTCTGAGTCCCCCACAACATCTGTTTTGTCTGATATATGTTATATATGTTAGCGTAAAGATGCCTCGTAAATGGTTCTTAACAATTGTTTATATGCAATATTTAATTGACAGTTACGTTGGTCTGCCTTTGTCTCCTGCTTTTCAGAAACATAAACAAAGCTTTTCAGTGTCACTCAAGTCAACGTAGGGAGAGCATGTTTGCATTTCCTGGATGCGGATCATCAATTACTAAATTTAACCGCAGTTTATACTCAGGGAAACAAAGCAGAAAAGGAAAAGATCGAAAAGGATAGCTAATGCAAATACTATTTTTTGTCTTCCGAATCTCTTAAGAGTACTCTAAGAAATATGTGAGAA
>NW_020870840.1:91300-98800 GCF_003789085.1 Penaeus vannamei
TCATTATTTATTATTGTTATTATTATTACTATTACCATCATCAACATTATTTCATTATCATTGTTACTGTCACTGCTATTATTATTTTATTCATTATTATTGTCATTTTTAATATTATTTTCATCATTATTATTATCATTAATTTTGTTGTTGATGTTTTTGTCATTACTATTAGCTTGATCTACATTTGCTCGAGAAGCACCTACGTCGTGGAAAAGGCCGAAAAGCTCACCCTAAGAGACGCCCACTCCAGTGTCTGCCAAGCCGAAGAGCTTCCCCTGAAGCTGTATACCTCGGGATCACTCCTCGAGTATGGCAGCTTCCTCCTCACCGACGACGAAGGAAGTCGACCCTGCTGGACCTCTTAATAGGATTCAGTACGACCGTGAATTCCTGCCTGGGCTTCGGGGTCACCTGCTCTCGCTCAGGGAGCACCCGTCTCTTCACAACGTTGAGTATGCTTCCCTCAGGCGGGCCCCTGCAAAGATGGTACTCGTCATCCCCATCTGGACAGACCAAGCTGAAGAAAGCAAAAAACGCATGGAGGCCGTCTTTTCATGAGGCGAACGTCGAGGACGAGGCTGCAAAGACTGCGGAGGTGAAGAAGATATGGGCTATTCTGAATGAATTTAGGATGAAGGCTGTCAGAGATCTTGCGCATATAGAAGAGTATGCTTCGACCCTGCTGGACCTCTTAATAGGATTCAGTACGACCGTGAATTCCTGCTTGGGCTTCGGGGTCACCTGCTCTCGCTCAGGGAGCACCCGTCTCTTCACAACGTTGAATATGCTTCCCTCAGGGCCCCTGCAAAGATGGTACTCGTCATCCCCATCTGGACAGACCAAGCTGAAGAAAGCAAAAAACGCATGGAGGCCGTCTTTTCATGAGGCGAACGTCGAGGACGAGGCTGCAAAGACTGCGGAGGTGAAGAAGATATGGGCTATTCTGAATGAATTAACACAAAGAGAGCTAGGCATCGGCAGCATAGAAAGGCTGTCAGAGGTCGTTGATCTTATCTTCGAGAAGGCTGTAGATGAGTAAGCCTTTTCCCTTACGTTCATTTGTGCAAAGTGCATTCCGAAATATCTGTCCAGGACTCCAACAGCAGTGAAAGAACACAATGTTTTCCGAGACATTCTCCAAAGGGGTCAGAAGGAATTCGAGAAAAATAATATGAAGGAATTCCTGGCCACCAGAGAACAACTCCTCAGCGAGTGTTCTGATCCCTTGCAAACGCAAGAGCTGAAGTTAGAACTGGCCAGCGAAAAGTCCAAGCTCAGAAGGTCTTTGGGCATTCGTCGCAGAACTGCACAATCTACAGCTTTTATATTCGCCAGTTGTGATGCTTATCATTGGTACACTCTTGGAGAGAAGAAATAGTGTCCCTCGAATGCCTCTGCAAGTTACTCACGACGGCTAAGTAAGCTCGAGGCACAGTGCCTTGATGTCCTTGACTTGAGGCGAAAGAAGTGGGATCCAAGAAGAAGCACCAGGAAGCGGAGCGAGAGCATTCCTGCCCGAGAAGTCCACAGGAGCACACACACACACTGACGTACAGACATACAGACGCAGACATTCAGACACACGCACACATTGATGTACATACACTAACGCACACACGCGCGCGCGCGCGCACACACAAACACTACAGTACAGACACAGACGCATACATTCAGACACATGCACACACTAACGCACACACATACACACACGCACTCACTCACACTACCGTGCAGACATATAGACGCACATATTCAGACACACTGATGTACACACACTTACGCCCACACACACGAGGCCGTAGCAGGATCAGCGGTGGCTTCCTTGGGAACAAAGATGAGGAAAATTATCAGTTGTCTGCTCTGCATGGCACTCGGCCTCGTGGCCCTCAACGCTTATTACCTCGTTTGGGAGAAGGAAGTCGCCGTCGAGGAGCAGTTTCTGGAGATTCAAGAAATTACAGCGCTGATCCCGCGATGGTTCCACTCCATGGAAAATGTCGCCGACCTCCTGTGCGCCCTCCCGCCGCAGCCATGGTGCGTATCGCGATTTGTCCAGCTTCAGCGACAGAAGGATTGCAATGAGGTGTTGCTGCGGAACCTCCGCTCCTTCGCTGAGACAGCGGAAGCCGAGACAACGGCCGTGGACGGCGCCCTCATCGTCCTCTGGATCCGCCGCGCCCTGACCAAGGCCCGTTCCGCGGCACAGGCTGAAACCAAGAAGCTTTGTGAGAAAAAAAAATCCTCAAGAACATCTAAGGAAGAAGCCACCCAGGATTCTGCTTCTCCGGTCTAGGAAGCTTCTGCTTCTACGGTCTAGGAAGGGGTTTCTTCTCCGGTTTAGAAAGAGGTTTCTGCTCCTCAGATTGAGGGATATTTCCGTTTCTCCAGTCCAGGAAGAGGTTTCCTCTCTTTCAGTTGAGGAGGCTCCTGCTTTAGCGATCGCCTCACTGGCCTCGTGCGACCTGGAGGATGACGTGGAGTTTTCGGCCCAGATTTATGATGTGATGGACTTCGTGGTCCAGGACATCCACTCCGCTCCCGTGAAGCTTTTCCCCGTGGTGCAGACCTCCGCTAACGCCGCCGTTAGTCTGCCCCTGTACGTCGCAGAGGACCGCCGGCGATTCTTCCAGCAGGTTGGCAAGGCCGCGGAGAAATTCAAGGTAAAGCTGGTCAGGCCCCACGCCTGCAATCTCGTGGCGCCCTTCTTCGTCAAGGGTAAGGAAGAGGCCTCCAGCGCCTACATTTTCCATGTGAAGGCCTTCGTTGATGGCAAGGAGACCCTGCTGATGCCAGTCCAGTTCCGTTGACTTGCAGCCCTTGATGAAGGCCAAGCAGGCCCCGGGCATTTAGTTTGAGATGCCGTCCTAGGAGGAGCTTTCGGAATCCTGCACGCTCGTCGGCAAAGCAAAAAAAAAAAGCGCAGATGCTCAAGAAGCTCGAAGAAATCGAAAGCCAAGTCCGCAGCTCTGAGACGGCCTCCCCCGGCTTCGTGCCCGTGCACTACGGCAAGGCCATCGGCAAGGGCGGCGCCCAACTCAAGTACATTCAAGCAAAAAACGATGAGCGCGTCAGCGTTCCCAAGGACAGGGAGGGACTCATTACTGTCTCGGGCAAGTCCGTCAATGCACTGTGCCATCAAAGAGCTGGATTAGCGTGTTCCTCCCGGTGAGCATTCATCCCGAGGACCTCGGCGTTGCCATTGTTATTATTATTAAAATTACTATTAGTGTCATTATTATTACGGTCAGTATTATTAGTAGTAATAATAATAGTAGTAGTAGTGATAGAAGTATTAGTAGTATCATCAGCAATATCCTTTTCCTTGTGATTATTACTATTGTCAGTATCATTATCACTATCATTATTATTATGATCATTCTTATTATTTTTATTACTGACTAAAAACATTCATAGAACATACCTCCGCCAAAGCAATAGAGTCGTCTAATGCAATAGAAGTATTGGTGACGTTACCCCTTACGGACGTCACCAGTGTACTTGAGAAAGGTGATTTTAATGTAATTCTTCTAATGTGAACATTTTTACTGCATCAGTGACCCTATTGCCTTGGCGGGTGTTCGGTCACTGAGTGCTTTTAGGTATTAATATCATCATTATTATTATTATTATTATTATTATCATTACTATTACTACTATTATCGTTACCATTACTATTATTATTATTATTGTTGAAATTATTATTATTGTTATACTTATCATCATTATTATCATCATTATCATTTTTATCATTATTACTGTTATGGTTGTTATTATTATTATGATTATCATGATTTTGACAATAACAAATATATTTTCATGATATACTGCACGACAGATAAGTTTTGTTATTAATGAAACGAATCTTACAAACCAACATTTTCAGGTTAATATGTCTGAATGTTTTGATCCTATCCAAATGTTTAGTATTTATAAACAGACTTAGGTAAGATACATCATGAAGCCTGTTAATGAAATATCTATCAATTGTCGTCATTTCTTTATTGAAAAAAATGATTTATGACTTTGCTTCCTTTCGCTCTTGTCAGCCTGCCTGCCTGCCTCTCTCTCTCTCTCGCTCTCTCTCTCTCTCTCTCTCTCTCTCTCTCTCTCTCTCTCTCTCTCTCTCTCTCTCTCTCTCTCTCTCTCTCTCTCTCTCTCTCTCTCTCTCTCTCTCTCTCTCTCTCTCTCTCTCTCTCTCTCTCTCTCTCTCTCTTAGATCTATCCATCCATCTATCCATCTATCTATATTTCTGTCTATCTGTCTTTCCATCCATCTATCTACCTATCAATCTATACGTTTGCCAGTCTGCCATGCTGCTTTTTTATCTGTCAATGAATCTGTCGCGGTTAGCTCAGTTATAGATCTCAGCATAATAGAGAATTATTAAGATGGTTAAACTCTACGGACTGCCCCGCCACTTTTTATTATGACCCAAATAATTCTCTTCCTTTGTGGCAGCGTCATAGTCCGATGTAGGTCAAGGCAATTTGGCCAAAAAGGGAATTTAATAATTGAGTCACAAGCAACCGATTTACCTTTGTCTTTTCTGGTGTGTGCTCTCTACTTCATAAATTCATCAGCATAAGTATACATAATCATACCTCTTCATGTACGTGCATGTGTATACATTTGTAGATGTGTGTGTGTGTGTGTGTGTAAGTACGTGTACGTGTATGTGTAAGTGCGTATATGTATATGTGTGAGTGTGTGTATGTGTATGTGGAGTGTGTGTATGTGTGATTGTGAGTGAGTGTATGTGTGAGTCCGTGTATATGTAGGTGTGAAAGCATGGGCGTCTATGTGTGAGTACGTTTGCGTGTATGTGTGAGTGCGTGTGCGTGTATGTGTGAGTGCGTGTATTAGTATGTTTGAGTACGTATCTGTGAGTCCGTGTATATGTAGGTGTGAATGCGTGGTCGTGTATGTGTGCGTGCGTGTACATGTATGTGTGTGCGTGTGTGCGCGTGTAGCAAGCACGACCGTAGTTACGTGTAAACTTGCGTGCGGCCATGTGGATGTTCATGAAAATTCCTTTGTACATTTATTAAAAAGAATGAAATAAAAAACAATAATCAGCTTTCACTTAAAATTCACTTTGTTTTGGGCAAGTGTTTCACTTCGTTTGGGCCATTACCATTGCAATTATATATATTCCTTGTAAATGTAAAGGTTTTCTCTTTTACTGCACTTTCACTTATTGAAAACAAACTAAAGGGAAAATAAAGTATAATTGGAAAAGAAGAAATAACAAAGGTGAATTACGGTGTTTTATTAGGAGAGTGGCAGCGTACTTATACAACAAACCAGTATAATCATCTTTACCTTTTAATATCGGCACAGGTCACTGGTGGGATCCGCTGACGTAGTCATGACCGCTATAAAAATTTAAAATGGCATAGAATACACAAAAATACAAAAGGGCGACAGCGTGTCGTCCTGGCGAGCCCCAGCTTGCCCTCTGTCTGTCTCAGGTGTGTCTGTTCGCCGAACTTCCCTCAGGTGCGCTCCGTCACTGCGGCAATAAATCGCACGCCACTCGATGATTGTTCTGCGCAACTATTTGTGACTCCTTTCTAATTGTTTAAGATTGTAATTTCAAAAGTTTTTCTCGCAACACATATGTTCGTTCTCGAGTTCATTCTGATGCCTTGCTCAGGTGTTTCGTCTGCACCCCAGTTCTTGTGCTTCACGCGGTTCTGTTGCTTCACCTCATCATTGGATTTATAGTTTATAGTTGCAATTGTTCGTTCGTGCATTTTCATTTGCAAAATTGATCACGGCAGATCGATTGATCAATTTATCAATTTATTTGTCTACCTTTATCCATATATCTGTCTGTCTATACATTTCCCTGTTTATCTGAGCATCTCATTTACTATATGCCCTTCTATCTATCGATCAAACTGGCACACTATCTAATTCATTATGCAATGTTATATATACTATTTACGGAACGAAGGATATCAACATACATTTAAAGGAAAAGATTTTCTGTTTGTTAGAATATAATACAAGTATTATTTTTCCTTACCAGTTCCTGACTCAACATAACTGTTTGTATTAGTAAAAGATAAAATTCACATCTAGAATTGGAGCAATATTATTAGCGACAAAGCTTTCTGTCTGAATAGCTCGCTGACTGAGATTTGTCCGATTAATCTTATTGATAAATCTTATTGATTAAAATCCTTGGAACGAAAAGTCTGCGAGACTTAGTGATGGGAAAAAACATATATATCGTTTGAAGATATTAAGGCGCAGAGTGACAAAGGAAGCACCAGATTTTGAAGCCTTTGATGTCTAGTGCATGTCAGTGTGTCTTTGCGCACGTCTACATTTGTGTGTGTGTGTGTTGGATAGAAAAAAGGAAGAAGGGAGAAGAGATATACAAACATACAGACAGACTGACAGAGAGGAGAGAGTAGAGAGAGAGAGACAAACAGACAGAGAAGAGAGAAAGAGACAAACAGACAGAGGAGAGAGAAAGAGACAAACAGACAGAGAAGAGAGAGAGAGAGAAACTGACAGATAGACAGATAAACAGACAGACAGCTAAACTAGACAACCAGACAGATAGAAACAGAGAGAAAGATGGAGAACGTGACCCAGTGTTTGTATCTAAATGTGTGACTGTACGCGTCTGTGTCAACTTTACCTTTTCTTTCTATTTTCGAGTCCCATCCAACCACACCGCGCCAAGAAAAGAAGCGCGACCGAGGCAAGTGAAACCGGGGCTAAAAACAACAACCCGAAATGTTAAATGGAGCGAGTGTGAAGCGCGGCGAGTCCAGGAGACGAAATAAACACCCGAACCACACGGACGAATCTGCTGTTCGTTTCAGAAAGGCGAAATGAGGAAAAGAAAAGACGAGTTTTCGTTGATAGCGGAATAACATGGATGATGATGATGATAGAAATGAATAATAGAATAAATTAATAAATAATTCAAAAAAGAGAAGAAAAATGACGATGAATGCGAAACGAAAAAAGAAATTATAAAGCTAAGGGTCCTCAAGATAGTGATTTTTTCCCTCCCTCCCTCCTTTCCACACTCCCTCCTCCTCCGACACTCCCACCCTCCCCCACTCCCTCCCTCCTCCCTCCTTCCCACACTCCTCCCTCCTCCCTCCCACACTCCTTCCTCCCTCCTTCCCTCCTCCCTCCCACACCCCCCTCCCACACTCCCCCCCTCTCTCCCTCCCTCCCACACTCCCCACCCCACTCCTTCCTCCCTCCCACACCCCCTCCCTCCCACACTCCTTGTCTAATGTGTGTAAAAAGCATCGGAAACTCCAGCGGAATGGTCGGCTGGCTCTGTACGGTCCGACTTGTCCCTTGAAGACAGATGAGTCCCTCTAGAGGCCAAGGAGATGCACTGGCTCCTTAAGAATCTTTTTTTTTTTTTTTAAACTTTGAAGGATTTCGGGATCATTTGTAGTTCTTTGATATACTTCTCTTTTGCACGTGTGTGAAGATCGTTAACGGTGTAGCCCCTT
>NW_020870840.1:101300-116778 GCF_003789085.1 Penaeus vannamei
AATCGTCACTGACCTGTCAAGAGCATCTTCATTCGTCGAGAGAGAGAGGGAGAGGGAGAGAGAGAAAGAAGGAGAGAGAGAGAGATAGAGGAAGGAGAGAAAGAGAGAGGGGGGAGAGAAAGAGAGAGGAGCGATAGAGAGAGAAAAAAGGGAGACACACAAAGAGAGAGAGATACGGGATGGGAGGGGGGAGAGAAAGAAAAGTACAGAGAGAGGGTGGGGAGTGGGGGAAAAACGAAGACATAGGGTAAGGTTAGGAGAAAGACTCGATGTAAGAACAAATAAGAGAAAGAAACACGAAAACAATACAGACAAGAAAGACCAGACGGAGGCAGCAATTCAGATCAACATCCAGCAACCTTGACGCATAAACACAAACACAAAAGACAAAAGAACAAACACAGCGAAGATCCATAACACACACACGCACCCCACCCCACTCCCACCCCACCTCCAACCTCCCCCCTCCCCCACCTCCCCCTAACGCCCACGGCCGACGCGACCCCACCAGTTACCCCCCCCCCCAAAAAAAAAAAAAGATATTCGAAGTTTATAGAAGCAAAATATCCGGGGCAGGAAAAAGCGCAATTTATCTCTTACTGCCACATCTGCCGTCTGCCAGATTGCTCGAGTGATCCCTTCTCGAGCTCCGTCTCTGAGTGCGGAGGGGGGAGAGGGGGAAAAAGGGGAGAAAAGGGAGAGGAAGGAGAGATGGATAGCGGAGGAGAGGAGAGAAGGAGAGACGAATAAGGAAGGAGGAGGGAGATGGGAAAAAGAGGAGAGAGGGAGATGAAAGAGAGTTGGATAGCGGAGGAGAGGAAAGAAGGAAATGGGGAGAAAGGAGAGACGAATATGGAAGTAGAAGGACAAGGGAGAGAGGGGAAAGAGGTAGGGAAGGAAGTAGGAGGAGAAGGAAAGAGAGGAGAGAGAAGAAAGGGGGAGGAAGGCATGATGAATAAAGAAGAATGAGGAGAGGGGGAAGGGAGAGAAAAGAGAGTTGGATAACGAAGGAGGGGAAGAGGAAAAGGTAGATGGAGAGATGGACAAGGAAATAGTAAAAAAACGGAAAGGAAGTAGAGATGAATAAAGGAGGAGGAGAGGGGAAAGGGAGAGTAAATAGAGTTGGATAAGAAAGGAGAGGAAAAAGGAGAAAATTGAGAATAGTAACGAAAGCAAGAGAAGAAGAAAGAGAATCAAGAGGAGAGAGAGAGAGATTAGGGAGAAGTAGAAGGAAGGAGACGAGAGAGGAAAGAAAAATAAAACACAAAAGAAAAATATATATAGAGGAATAGGAACGCAAAGAAAGAAAAAAAATAAGGTAAAATAAAAATGCAAAGCGAGAGGTACGGGAAGAGAAGTGGATAAGGAAAGGAAAAAATGTGAAAACGGGAAACGAAGAAGAATGAGAGAGAAAAAACAAAGACCAAAGAAAAGAAAAAGACAAACACGAAATGAAAGAAAAAGGCAGAGAAATGAAACAGAAAAGTTGATGAAATAAAGTTTTTTGCGACCTAAAAAAAGCGAGAAAAAGCTGTTGTAACTTGCAAAGTCAAAATTTTGTGTTTTGTTTACTTTTTGTGTAATGATTTTTTGCAAATGAATTACCTTCGTTTATTTTTCATACCACCGATGAAACTAGTAATTATAATAATGATAATAACAATAATAATGATAATGATAAAAGTATAATGATGATGAAGATGAGAAAAATAACATTAATAACAGTGATGGTAATGAAAATGATGTTGATGATGATAATGATACTAAGGAAGATAATGATAATGATTATAATGATGATGGTGATAATAATGCTAGTAATAATAATAAAAATGTTGATAGAAATTATCATAATAGTGATAATAATAACAATAACAGCAATAATGATAGCAATAATGATTGCAATAATAACAATGATAATAATGATGATAAAAATAATATCAATACAAGAATAGTAATGATGATGAAAATGATAATAACAAAAATGATGGTGATGCTTATAATCATTGTAAAAATGTTAAGGATCATAATGATAAAGATAAAGATGATGATAATTATGACAATGATAGTAATAGCAATAACAATAGTAATGATGTTGATGATAAAATAATAGTTAATAATAATAGTAATAAAAATGATAATTAGTATTATTATCATTATTATTGTTATTATTATTATTATCATTATTATAATGATAATAATAATAATGATGATAATAACAACTACTACTAATAATAATGGTAAAAATGATAATAAAAATAATGATAATAGTAGTAATAATAATAATAATAATAATAATTATGATAATAATAATAATGATAATGATAATAGGGATAGTATTGACAGTAATAGGAATATCAATAATAATATTTATGGTAAAGATAATGATGACAACGGTTATGAAGATGATGATGACGATGATACTGATAATAGCAGTAATGATAACAATAGCGATAATAGGAATGATAAGGATGAAAATAATAATGATAATGTTAATTGTACCTTTAATAATGATAATGTTATTAATGATGATGATAATGATAATCGTGGTTATAATAATGATTAATTACTATTAGTGTTGCTATTAATATTGTTGTTGTTGTTAATATTACTATCATTATCATTATTATCATTATTATTATTGTTATCATCATTATCATCATTATCATTGTTATCATTATTATTGTCATCATTATTGTTTTCATCATTATTATCACTATCATTATCATTATCAATGTTGTAGCTATTGTTATTATTTCTATTAGTATCATAATTACTATCATTTTTTGTAGTTGTTGTTTTGAATATCATTGATACTACCGTTATCATATCTTCACTATCATCATCATTTTTAGTATGATCATCTTTGCCATTTTCATCACTGTTATTTCAGTCATAATTATCACCTTAGCCTTTTTTATCATTGTTATTATTTCACTCCTGTCACATTTGTCCTTATCATCATCATAGCTGTTGATCGAATTGTTCTTATGATTGTTGCTGTTGTTATCACTAGAATGATAACAGTGATAACACCACCACTATCAACAACAACAGCAACATACACAACATAAACAACAACAACAGCAAAAACAACAAAACATTAACAACAACAACAGGACCAGCAACAACACCAAAAGCAACAACAATATCAATAACAGCAACAACAACACCAATAGCAACAGCAGCAGCAGCAGCAACAACAACAACAACAACAACATAAACAACAACAACAAAAACAACTTTAAGTTCATCTCATCGAAAGCAAAAAAATTGGAGCCTCGTCCTCCAGCTCCCAACACGAGCTCTGTTCACTAATGGCTATATTATCTTTGTTCCTTTTTTCTGTCCTTCGAGAGTGTTTGAAGGCGGAAGAGAAATCAAAAACATGATGTTGTTTTGTTATGAAGAGAAGCGACATTTGGAGATGGGGGTTCTTTTTTATTTATTTCTTCTGTGTGTGAGTGAGTGTGTGTGTGTGTGGGTGGGTGTGTGTATGTGTGTGTGCGTGTGTGTGTGTGTGTGTGTGTGTGTGTGTGTGTGTGTGTGTGTGTGTGTGTGTGTGTGTGTGTGTGTGTGTGTGTTTCTGACATTCTTTCTCTCTTCAGTGTGTGTTTTTTATCTCTGTTTCTGTGTGTGTGCGCGTATTTTTTCTCTTCTGTGTGTGTGTGTGTGTGTGTGGTTAGAAATGGTTTCATAGGAAAGATGTACATGACAATTACTGATATTATTTCTATCATTATTGGTAATTGTTGATATTCTGATTAATTCTCCTTGCAGTTGTACCTGTTGCTGTTATTACACATTAGTATAATTATGAAAGCTATCTCATCTATTTCATTTACCATTTCTTTATTGCTGTTAATTTAGCATTACGATGAACAGTATATTTGTTTCATTATTATTATCATCAGTATTATTTCACCAACATTTTTTTTTATCTTCTTTAGCATACTAATTATTGCCACCATTATTACAGTTGGAGTTGTTCTTTATTTTTGTTATTATAATCATTATCGATGTTATCATAATCATTATCATGATTATCATTATTACAATCATTATTATGTTCGTTATCATTATTATCATCATTAATGTTATCATTATGATCATTATCATCATTTTATTACCATAATTATTATTGTTATCTTTAGCATTTCTATTATTATCATTATCATTAGCATTTCTATCATTATCATTATCTTTATTGCTTTTATTATTATTATTATTATTATTATTATTATTATTATTATTATTATTATTATTATTATTATTATTATTATTATTATTATTATTATCATTATTATTAGTATTATCATTATTATTGTTATTATTATTATTGTTGTTATTATCATTATTATTATTTTCATTATCATTATCATTATTGTTTATTGTTACTTATTATCATTACTAATATTATTGTATTATTATTATTATTATTTATTATTTATTATTTATTATTATTATTATTATATTATTATTATTATTATTATTATTATTATTATTATTATTATCATTATTATTATTATTATTATCATTATTATTATATTATTATTATGATTATTTATTATTATATTTTATTATTATTATTATTATATTATTATATTATTATTTTATTATATTATTAATATTATTATTATTATTATTATTATTATTATTATTATTATTATTATTATTATTATTATTATTATTATTATTATTATTATTATTATTATTGCTGTTGTTGTCTTTATTATTATCACTATCATTATTGTCATAATCATCATTACCATTATTTTCATTATTATTACTATCATCATTATTATCATTTTCATCGTTATTATCATCATCATTTTCATTACTATCATCATTATTATTTTCATTACTGTCATCACTATTATTTTCATTACTATCATCATTATTATTGTTATAGATATTATTGTAATGTTCGTTGTTATTATCATTATCATTATCATCAACGTTGTTATTATCATTTTTATCATTATTGGTATTATCTTTATCATTATTACTAATGTCATTATCATTATTAGTATCATTATCATTATTAGTATCATAATATATTATCATTGTCATCATAACTTTTACCATTATCATAATCATTACTATTGTCTTTATTATTATTGTTATTAGTATTACTATCATTATCCTCATTATCATCATTATTATCATTACCATCATCATTATCATTATCTTTATCAATATCATTATTATTATTATTATTATTATTATTTATTATTATCATAATCATTATCATTAGTATTATCACATCATTGTTATTATTATTATCATTATTATCATCATTATTTGTCATTATTTTATTACTATTATTATTATTATTTTATTATTATTATTTATTATTATTATTATTATTATTATTATTATTTATTATATTATATTATTATTTATTATTATTATTATTATTATTATTATTATTATTATTAGCATTATCATGATTATTATTAGTAGTAGTAGTAGTTGTTGTAGTAGTAGTAGTAGTAGTATCATTATTACTATTATTATCATTATTATTATTATTATTATTATTATTATTGTTATTATTGTTATTATTATTATTATCATTATTACTATCATTATTATTATCATTATTATTATCATTATTATTATCATTATTATTATCATTATTTTTAATATTGTTATCATCATCATCATCATCCTCGTTATCATCATTGCATAATCATCATCGTTGTCATTATCATCACTGCTATTACACTATTATCATTATCATCATTGCTATGTTCATTATAATTATCGTTATCTTTATTATTAATATTACCATTATTCTCATCATTATCGTTATTATCATTTTCATTGTCATTATTATTGTTATCATCATTAATTTTGTCACTATTATCATTACCATTATTACCATTATTATCATTATTGTATCATTATCACTACTCTTGTTGTTGTTATTATCAAAGTCATTATTATTATTCATAAAGAATGTGTTCATCCATTTTGTGGTTGAATTTTCTTTCGTTTGAAAAGAGTGTGATGTGAATTTGCTTCTAAACTTTTGTATACATGTTTGATTGCTTCAGAAGCAAATATGGTAAAAAACATGAAAAAGTCAAGCGGAGTGTGTTGAAAATAAAATGATAACTTTGTTGAAAAACGATTACAAATTGTGTTGCGTTTTTTATTACAAACTGCATTTTGGGATTGATTTTCAAAAAAAAATCTCAAACAAAAATCTCACCGCAAAGAAAATGTAACCATGAAACGCGAAAGGGGAAACAACAATATAGAGCAATTACACAAGTGAAAATTTAAAAAAATAATAATAAAGAAATAAAAAAAAATCATCATAAGGTCTCTCTAATAGGAAGGGACAGCCGTGAAGCGTAAGTCTTTGTTTCAATTGAAGTTTTTCAAATTAATTCTAAGAATGTCTGTGCAGTTTCTCTGCGCATAATGTGACTTCCAGAAAGCAATCTGTCGCCTTTGTTTCAGTCGTGGTTGTCGCAAGGTGTACTGCATCATTAGCCATTGTATAGCGAGGCAAGTTATATAGCGAGGCTGGAAGAGGTACACCCGGAGAGGCAGGTAAAAAGGCAGACGAGGTGGAGGATGCAGACCGTCGATAGATAGGTCTATTCATACAGAAAATGCGAATGAAAAGCACTTATAAATATGGATAAAGAAGTGTTGGACAAATAATTAGGAAAGCAAATGTACATACACATGCCCACACACGCAAAAGTACACAGACGCACACAAACACATACAAACACGCACACGCACATATATAGATAGATAGATATATAGATATATGAATATATGTGTGTGTGTGTATGTGTGTGTGTGTTTGTGTGTACATGTTTATATATATACGTATATATGTATACATATATACGTGTGCATATATAGGTATAGATAGATTGATAGATAGATAGACAGAGAGAGAGAGAGAGAGAGAGAGAGAGAGAGAGAGAGAGAGAGAGAGAGAGAGAGAGAGAGAGAGAGAGAGAGAGAGAGAGAGAGACAGACAGAGACAGACAGAGACACAGATTATCATATATATTTGTATAGGTGCGCGCGCACGTGTGTGTGTGACAGATTGTCAGTTATATTGTTCGACATGTAAATTAACAAAAAGATGAACACATATTCTTAATTAAGGATGACAAACAAAATCATACACAACGAGAAGTCTATGCTTCTTCCTTCAAAAGCAATCAAACGAGAAAATGAAAAGGGCATTTGTATTCCAGCCTCCTTGGAAAACGACCAAGTGTTCTAACATGTCCTCCCATCTTTCCGCGGACCGGTTCGTGTTCAACAAGGGCCATATTAACTTGTAAAAGAATGCGTGAATAGCAAATACGTCGACTCGGCAGCCGCACACGAAGGCCAGCATGTGCCAGCATTATATCGCCATTAGCAGTACCATTCTTCTCGTTTACGGGGCAAGAAGTAATGTTGATGAGACAGCCTAAGTACTTTAGATTCATCTCTGCGTACTCACTGGGTAAGTACTACTCATTCTCGCCGACTACAGGCGCTCAACGACAAGTAAATGTGTACTGAATATATGTCCTTGGGATTCTGTCGCGGGCGGCATTGCAAAATTGCGGCGAATGTTGCTTGCCCGACCTTGTTTGAACCAATTTGACCGCAACGGACCCGTGGCCACAAGGCCGATTTTTCAGAAATGGGACTTTCCAGAAGTCACTCAACGGTGAAGGAAAACACAGGAAGTTTAAAGTATTTGAGAAGTATTCTCGACCAACTTTTGAAAGTGCGAGGAGAGCCGGGCCTGACGTGCCGACGTGAGAATCGCGACATTTGCAAGTAAATGTGAACATTAGAGAACAGACGGCGCGTCGGCGAGAGAGAGGCGGCCTTGACTAGCGGCGTCATGATCACCGTCGAAAACCGGGACGGAGTGCGGACACGAAGCCGAGTGACGGCGATCGCTCACGCCGCGAATCCGCCCCGGCGCCCTCCCAGGGACCCTCCCCGGGACCCTCCTTCGGCGAAGGAAGGAGCCATACCTCGAGGAGCCCGGCCGCGGGCGGAGAGGAGCGCGAGGTGACGTTGAAGTGTGTTTTTTTTTTTTTTTTTTTTTTTTCTTACTTTAATTCCATTCCTTTTTTCTTTGTTTTTCTTTTTCTTTTTTTTCTCTTTTTTTGGTTTGAGGGTTGGGGTGGCGATGTGATGTTAGTCTGGTACTCTTTCGATAGGAAATGCTACATGCCATATATATATATATATATATATATAATATATATATATATATATATTATATAGAGAGAGAGAGAGAGAGAGAGAGAGAGAGAGAGAGAGAGAGAGAGAGTACCAAATACCTCATCCACAAAAAAATGAATGAAAAAAAGCCAGCCATGGCTCAACATGATAAAACGCCATCGATTCCCATTCCCATTCCGGCCTCGCTCGTCCTCGCCTCCGTCGCCTCCTAATCCCCCTGCACCTCGCCGAAGCAGCCCTCATGGCACTGCATTAATGCCTGGGTTCGAGGGCGGCCGGAGGAGTGCCAGAGTGCCATCGGGTTCCAGGGAATTATTCCTTTGTTTGCCGTGTGCGCGTGTGTCTGCAAATGCCTCGCGTCCCATCAGTGTGCGTACGAGTGTGTGCATCTATGTGCGTGTTTGTATTTGCTGAGGGACGTGTGTGTGTCTGTTTGTCCAGCTGATTGCGCGCGTCTGTGTTGAGATACGGATGGGCGTGGGCGGTGTTTTAAGGCGTGCTTTTGTATGGGCGGGTTCACAATTGGGCGGGTGCGTTTGGTGCGTGTTTAATGGATTGGGAAAGTTATTAGGGGTTAGTGGCCTTTGTGTGTGTATGCGCTTATAAATGATGTATTTTTTTCTTTTTAGTTGTCGATGAAATTAAACGTATGAAACAACTTTACATCTACAAAGATACCGAAATATTTACTAATTTGCCATACAAACTAATCAAAATGCAATCCCACAAGCATATCCCAGTCATCATTCAGACCATAAAACCAGGATGAACTAGCATGGCACATCCTCGAATACCAAGACTCGTGTGATTCCCCATACTCCCCAGGATCCTAAACTGAACGCTGATAAATATCCCAGAGTGAATCCTCACCGGAGAACACTGAATCATTCGGAAACCTCGAGAAGAAATTCCACCAGTCTCAACCACGGCGCTCCAATCCCCCCCCCCCCCCCCCGCGACACTCACCAACGCCAGATCAAGTAGAGTCAGCCAGTGTCCGTTTCAACACGGGAGAGTTCGCGAAAACAGAAACCAGAACGGGATGCTGTGGAGAGTCATCTCGTGCAGGTCAGGGGGCTTAGAGGAGGATGCCGCTTGCCTGCCCGAGATAAGGAATAGGATCCATAAGGTCCGTTGCCGGGGTCCGAAGTGCGTTGATCGCGGTGGACGTCAAGCAGCGCTTAATGTCGCAGCGACCTCGACCTCACGCTTGCTTTACAGAATGCATTTTGATACGTTTTCCATCAGATAGATGGCATCCGGTGGGGAATGATCAGTGTGACAGAATTACCTACGCAGTAGGTATGCGTGTACACATACATACATATATATGTATCTATATATGTATATAATATATATATATATATATATATATATATATATACATTGTATATATATATATTATATATTTATACATATACGAATATATATGTATCCATATGTAAATATATATATATATATATATATATATATATATATATATATATATACATATATATATATGTATGTATATTATATACATAAATATAATATATATATATATATATATATATATATATATATATATATATATTCATTATTGTATGGTATATAAAGACAGATATATATATATATATATATATATATATATATATATATATATATATATATATGTGTGTGTGTGTGTGTGTGTGTGTGTGTGTGTGTGTGTGTGTGTGTGTGTGTGGTGTGTGTGTGTGTGTGTGTGTGTTGTGTGTGTGTGTGTGTGTGTGTGTGTGTGTGTGTGTGTGTGTGTGTGTGCGTGAGTGTGTACGCAGATGTACATATCTATCTACCTTTATATATATACATATATATATCCGAAATCCGCTAATAAAGGCGTGAATGGCCCCAAGGCAATTAAAAAGACGCTAAAAGTCGAGGGCGCTCCGGCGAGGCGTCCTTCCCCGGGGCGATAACGGGCGCTGTTTCCCCGAGAAGGAAAAGATGTTAATGTCGTTACCCTTCCTTTATTCACGTCGGCGCGCTTGTGATTTATTTCTCGAGACCTTGGGAGGAGAGGGCGAGGGGCGAGAAGAAAAATGGGAGAGGGAGGGAGAGAGAGGGAGGAGAGGGAGAGGGAGTGGGGGAAGGAATGGGAGTAGGGGAGGAAGGATTGAGAGAGAGTGGAGGATGGAGTAGAAGAGGGCTGGAAATGGATTACAGAAGGAGAAGGAGGGAGGAGAGGGAGAGGGAGAGCAACGAAAAGGAGAGAGAGAAGAAGGAGGGAGGAGAGGGAGAGAGATAATGAAGGCGAAGGAAAAAGAGAGGGAGGGACGGGGACAAAAACGCTAGAAGGGAGGGAAGGGGAAGACGTGAGAGAAGAAAAGAAAGAAAGCGGTGTTTTCCGGCGCCTCGAACGGGACGAAGCGAAAAACAACTTCCTCCTCAATTAGGCGACGGCGACGCAACTCACCCTTGATTAATCACCTTCTGTCACAAGTTATAAACACTTAATGAGTTCGTTAATGCGACCCTCATGTCACAAATTAACTTTCTGAATAAGTTAGGGACGAAAAGTACAATCTTCGCCCGCGCACACTTTCGCGAAAGAAGAAAGAGACGGAAGAAGAGAGAAAAAGATTGCGGTTGCGGGCGAGGGAAGCGGGGATAGAAGGAGAATAGACACGAGTGGGAAGAAAGGACGGGGAAGGGCAGCGAAATAAGTGGACGGAAGCTGAGGAAAGCAAGAGAACGCCGAAGTACGAGAAAAACACAAAATGATGACTAACAACAACAACAAAAATATTTAGTTATCTTAAGAGTCAAAATCAAATCCTTCTCCATGTAAGGTAAGCCCGTTAAAGTAAGCCACCGAAGACTAAGAGAACAGCGAAATGTATTGGTACAAATTTAGAACTATAGATTATCATAAACTAGAGGAAATCAATAAAAAAAATGAACTATCCATAAAGTGCTGATCAACAAATCACACCCAACGTCATACAAACTCGTCTCAGCAAACAACTAAAGACATAGTTAACAGAAACTAACAATCCTCCGCCGCCGAGTCACTGGTAATCCAAGGTTTCGGAGACGAGAATATACCTCCACGTGTTACCATTTCAAAGCTCCTCCAAATGCCCTCTTGCCTGCTGGAAAGTCCCTTCTCTCTCTCAACATACCCTCATCCACTTACCTCTACCGCTGCCTCCTCCACCTTCCGACCGCCGGCATTCTTCCACCTGCAATGATCATATTTCAAACGTCAACTGAGACTCCTCCACTTCGACTCGCGAATCTGTTAAAATGGAATCTGTATGTCGAGGACCACTCGAGGAGGAGGAGGGTGACACGTCCAATTAGAGACTGAACGCTGATGTGCGAGAGAGAGAGAGAGAGAGAGAGAGAGAGAGAGAGAGAGAGAGAGAGAGAGAGAGAGAGAGAGAGAGAGAGAGAGAGAGAGAGAGAGAGAGAGAGAGAGAGAGAGAGAGAGGATATAGATAGATATATATAGAGAGAATCAGAATCAAATAATTTATTTAGCCAAATACAATACATCAATAAAAATACAACATATTACACTAGCGGTATGGCTGAGCCCTCCAGGAGTGAAACTCCCTTAGGAAGGCCCCTTGAACTATCAATCAATAAAAACTAGAAAGAGAAATCAGGACATAATGTAAGTAAATAAGTAAACTAATCATACAAATACTGAATGACATTGTACATAATGATATTAAAGGAAATTACAGGCAGAATAGCATAAGAGACACATTATATGTATAAATATAAATATACACGTATACACATACACACACATACCTACATACACATGCACTCATATACATACTCATATATAAACATGGACATATACATATATAGATACACATACATATACGTATAGATATAAACATACATACATATGCATACATACATATATACATATACATATATACACACAGACATACACATATATATACTTAAATACACAAATAATCACAGTATAGGAGGAAATACAAAGATGCAAGAGTAAATAATAGAAAAATGTAATATAAATGAAGTACAGTTAAACATTATATGGTATATTGTGATAACAAGTAACATTTCAGTGATCGTTTAAAAGAGGACAAAGTAGCACAGCTACGTACATCATCAGGGAGAGCATTCCAGGGAGTTGGGCCATGATACAGTATACATGATTTAGATTGATCAGACTGCATGAATGGAATATCTAGCATATCATTGCCTCTTAGGGGATATATGTCGTTAGTTCTGTGATGAAACAAGTCGTTACTTTGGGAATTTAGGCTTTTAAAAACAAAGATTGCACAGCAGTAAGTATTAATTTCCTTGATTTTTAGAATTCTAAGATTTAGGAAGGCTTCGTGAGTGTGTTCATTTCCTCTAAGTCCTAAGATGCTACGCACAATTCTTTTTGGGGTTATAGGTAAAGGTTTAAGTGAGGTAGAGCATGTAGCTCCCCAAATAGTTTGTCCATAAATAAAATGTGGGTATACCAAAGTGTAGTATAATTGTTGCACGGCTTTCAAGGGTAATGTTTTGCGCAGTTGATGAAGTCCACAAAGTTTGTTTAGTTTAGATACTACATTGCCTATGTGTGTTTTCCAATTTAACTGAGAATCAATGTGAATCCCAAGGAACTTAGTATGAATAACCCTTTTGATTGGGTCATTTGCGACAGTGACATGAGGTAAAACAGTGCCTCCTGTTTTAATTTCTATGAAAAATTATATAATGTGTCTTGTCGACATCCAGGGTAAGCCTTTTTAGAGTCATCCATCTTCTTATGTTTGTCATTTCACTGTTTGTGGTGTTGATTAAATCTATAATGGAGTGCCCCGAGGCGTAACAGCGAGTATCATCAGCACAGAGAGTGAAGCTCAGACAGCTCGCATTGACAATATCATTGATGTAAAGAAGGAACAGAATGGGTCCCAAGATTCAGCCCTGTGGGACTCCATGAGCGATAGTTCTTTTAGAGGATTTGCAGTCATTGAAAACTACACACTGTGTGCGGTTTGACAGATACGAAGCGAACCAAGCATGCATATTCCCTTTTATACCATAATGGTATAATTTTTCCAAAAGAATTCAATGGTTGACCGTATCGAATGCTTTGGAAAGGTCTAAGAATGTAGCAAGAGTAAATTTACGACCATCAAAAGATTTTAAAGTTTCATTTGTGAAGTCTGAAACCGCTAATTCAGATGATTTGTTCTTCAAGAAACCATACTGACAATTGTTGATTATATCATTTTCATAAAGAAAATCAGGTAATCTAATAGACTATTTTTTCAAAGATTTTGCTAAAAGCTGTTAGTATGGAAATTGGGCGATAGTTATTTAGACAAGGGGTGCCAGTCTTCAACATGGGATGAACTTTGGCAATCTTAAGTTCCATCGGAAATACTCCCATACTAAATGATATGATAATTACATGTTTCAGGGGCTTAAGAATGCAAGGAAGTATTTTCTTAATAATGTTGATGGTAATGCAGTCGTCCCCTGGAGAGGAAGTTTTACGGCTGTTAACAACATTGATGATAACTGTCTGTTATTGGAGTCAGGATATGGAGTTGTTGTTGGAGGACCCGAGAAATTCTTTAAAGTCTCCATCCACATTATGGGTTAATCGTCATAGATTTTCGTCTATATTTGTAAAAAAATTGTTGAATTCATTTGTAATGACGTTGGGGTCATTGATTTCTTTCTCATCTATTAGTACTTTGTCAGATTTTTGTTTATTATTCCTGTGAAGAACATCATTTCGAATTTGCCATGTCTTCTTAGTGTCACCTACACTTTGATTAAGCTTCATTTTGTAATGATCTGCCTTTGCCTTCCGAATTATTTGTTTTAAGCGGTTGCGTAGAGACCGAAATGTCTTGCCGTAGGAGAGTGGCCACTTTGCATATTTCTTTTAAAGTTTATTTTTTTCTTTTATTTTAAGTTTCTTATTTCACATGTAATGTATGGTTTCTTAAAGGACTTGGATTTTAGTGACTTACATTTTAATGGGAAAAATCTTTCAAAGGAGGGGATAAAAAGACTAATGAAATTTTCATAAGTAACGAGGTCCCAACATACTTCAGTAAGGTGACTTTTAAAATTGGTTATATTGGATTCTTTATAGTCGCGATAGTAAAATGTTTTCTCAGTTTTAGGTTCATTATGTTGTAATTCTAGGTTAAAAGTACTAAAAACAGGAAAATTATCTGATATGTTGCAATATATAACCCCACTTGCTTTTGATTTTGGTAAAAAAAAATGTCCAGATATGATCTATTAAGGAGGCAGAGTTTCCTTGTACTCTAGTAGGCTTAGTGACTGCTGAGAAAAAAGAGCCTAGAATTAAGGGTGGAGACGGTTTCCCTGACTTTGTTATCAGAGTCGGCCTTGAGGAGGTCTAGGTTAAAATCCCCACTGATGAGACACTTCTTGTTTTCCTGGGAGACAGTCTCGATTATTACAATTACAATTGTCTGCTCTATCTCAGTAAATTCTCGTTGCCTTAAAATTTGTTTTGGTTTAGTTTTTGTATCGTTTTTGTACATAAAACCAACTGGAGCATCACATATAAATATCGGTTCTTTATGATGTTGAGTGGGAAAAATAGATTCATGTCTATTGCACTCAAAAGCCTTCAACACTCCAAGGACATATTCAAGACCCCCCGCTTTCACTATGTCGACGTAGGGAAGAAGGAATTCTGTCAAGTGAGACATAGTAGATAGGATAAGCGAGACGCCTCGACCTCCAAACATACCGTTCTAAGAGAATGGTGCGACTTCTAGAGAACTGACTACGCATCGATAGTCGAGTAGAGATCGTTGTCATCAGCGGTGTTGAATGGTCTATGCCAGATGAAGTCTTAGTTTCAAAGACATACACTAAATCACACCAGTCAAGAACGTAGTAGCGGGGCCGTACGACCTCATATTAAGACATTTGAGCACAGTAAATTGCATCAACAAGTGAATTTGGGTTACGCCGTCCTCACAGATGTGTTATTGACGTGATAACCTTACTAGACAAGTGAAGTCATAGATGTCATCTGTTAGACAAGACTAGTATTACTTGGATAAATGTTACGACAATCAGGTAAGAATACGTAAGCAAAAAAATGTTGGGATACTAATTATGACTCACGTTACAAGTAAAAACGAAGAAACAGTTTATCGATAACAGCGGAAATATCTCTCACTAGTGATTGTAACAAATAGATATATTAAATAGAGATACAGTCAATCGACAGAGGCATCTGATT
>NW_020870841.1:9076-16576 GCF_003789085.1 Penaeus vannamei
CACACACACACACACACACATACACACACACACACACACACACACACAAACACACACACACACACACAAACACGCCACTACACACCACACACACAACACACAGTAAACACACACACAACACACACACACACAACAACAAACACACACACACCACACACACAAACACACACACACACACAAACAAAAAGACACACACATAATACACGCGCCTAAAAAATGCGCTTCCATCAAGATCTCCAATTACTGAGACCAGCGAAGACAAGTTCAGACATGTAAGAAAAACAGGAAACCATTCGCTCATGCAACAGGAAAAGATACAAGAAAGGAACGCTTGCAAATGGGAAAAGTTGCCAAAGGACAATGTTGCAAGAATCCCGTTCGAGAAGGAGGGAGGGAGGGGGAGGGAGGGAGGGTGTGTGGGTAGGAGGGAGGGAGTGAGGGGGAAAGAGATGGAGGAAGGGAGGAAGGCGGAGGGAGGGAGGGTGTGTGTGTGTGGGTGGGTGGGTGCGGTGGTGGTGGGTAGGAGGGAGGGAGGAGGAGGGTGGGTGGGTGGAAAGGATGGAGGGAGGGAAGGAGGAAGGGGAAGTTAAAAAGAAAGAGAGAAAGATAAAGCTAGATAGATAAATAGAGAGGGGGAAAGGAGGGAAGAAGGGAGGTAGGAGAGAGAGAGAGACAGGAAGACAGACAGACAGACAGACGACAGACATACACACACACACACACACACACACACACACACACACACACACACACACACACACACACACACACACACACACACACACACACACACACACACACACACACACACAAACAGAGACAAACGCAGATACAGACAGGCAGAGACAGAATGATAGATACATAGACAGATAGATATAGGTAGATATAAAGAAAGATAAGGATATAATGGAGAGAGAGAGAGAGACCGACAGACAGACAGAATCAGACAGATAGACAGCCAGAAAGACAGAGAAGACAGACAAGACAGAAACAGACATTATTGATAAACAAATAAAAAGACAGACGCAAATAAAAGACAGACAGACAAAAAAGAAATAAAGACAAATAATTTCCCTGGCTAGCTTTGCAACCTCCAACCTACCCTCCCCCCCTATACCTACCACCCAACCCATCCCCGTTCACCTTACCTCCCTCTCCCCCTCTCCCCCCTCCCCCTTCCTTCTACATACAGACAGCAAAGAACGTATTGGAAAGAAAAGACAAAACTTCAAACTCAAAAAGATCCTCCGACAAGATGCTCGCTTACTAAAAAAAAAAAAAAAAAAAAAAAAAAAAAAAAAAAAAAAAAAAGTTAAACTAGGAAATTAGAAGTGGTGAACTTTGTCTGCTTTACAGGATTAGGAGCACCGCAAAAGTCTCCAGCTGCTTTGCAAATGCAGCAAAGGGCACAGAGACAAAAGTTAAGCACGAAGTCCTTTTTCCCGGTTATCACATTGCAAGAATTTTCTGTCAATACCCCGCGCTTGCAATCATTGCCAGGAGCTGTATGGTTTGGTTGGGAACCGCTAGCTTAAAATACGGTGATAAAGCATGATAAGAGAGGAAGAACAAGTAGGTGGAAGGGGGGGACAGAATGGAAAGGTGGGAGGGAGGAGAGAGGGGAGGTGGAGGGAGAGAGAGAGGAGGAGAGTGAGAGAGAGAGAGAGAGAAGAGAGAGAGAGAGAGAGAGAGAGAGAGAGAGAGAGAGAGAGAGAGAGAGAGAGAGAGAGAGAGAGAGAGAGAGAGAGAGAGAGAGAGCGAAAGAGGAAAAGAAAGAAGAGAGAGAGAGCGAAGAAGAAAAAGAAAAGAGAAAGAGAAAGAGAAAATAAAATACAGAGCAAAAGAAAGAAAGAAGAAAAAAAAACAAACATACAACCCACCCACCCCCACCCCTTCCACACAAAAAAACGGAAAAAGAAAACGCAGACATCCTTCCTTTAGCCTAACACCCGTACACATTAGGAAACCGCCTCATACTCCTAATACTAATACTAATAGACGCGCTCGTATCCCCTCGGCCAGTCCCTCACCCGCGCAGATTCCCCCAGAGTGCTGAAGAAGCAATAATCACAGCGTATCACCCATTCGAGCGAAGGGGCGTGGTGATAACGCATATCTAAGGAGCAGTGACTGGATGGCAGGTTATCCCACGGCAATGTGTGCTCAGCCATTTCCTTGACCCCTCAATGGCGGGGGGGGAGGGGGGGCGTACTGTTATGGGTTTGCGCTGGAAAGGCGGGTGACGTAATGTTACGGTCTCTCGTGTGTTCTTCGTTTGTTTCTCTACGTCCTGCATCTTTCTGTCTTCTCTGTCTCTCTCATCTCTCTCATCTCTCTCTCTCTCTCTCTCTCTTCTCTCTCTCTCTCTCTCTCTCTCTCTCTCTCTCTCTCTCTCTCTCTCTCTCTCTCTCTCTCTCTTCTCTCTCTCTCTCTCTCTCTCTCTCTCTCTCTCTCCCTCCCTTCCCTCCTGCCCTCCTTCCCTTCCTGACCTCCCTCTCTCCATCCATCACTATCGCACAAAACCCCGTTTTTCCTTCCCAAAATTTAAACATCATCCTGACATCACTCTCAAAGCAACAAGTGACTTCAGTCGACTTCAGATCCCTCTGTGCTTCTGAAGGAACGATTTTTGCTTGCTTGCTTGCCTTGGGGTTCGGGGTCGAGATCTACAAGTGCTTGTGATGTCTTTAGTATCTTCTACTGATTGGATTTCTGTTTCAACTTGAAATGTAATAAAAGTGAAGAGGTGGTCGTATGTGTGTGTTTGGGAGGGAGGGTATGTGTGTGTGTGTGTGTGTGTGTGTGTGTGTGTTGTGTGTGTTGTGTGTTGTGTGTGTGTGTGTGTGTGTGTGTTGTGTGTGCCTGTGCGCGTATTCATGTGCGTGTGTATGTGTGTGTGTGCGTGCTTACATACTCGAGCTTGCGATAATGACAATATATATCCAAGCAAAATAGACGCATCTGAAGATTACAACATGGAATTGAATATAATTGCATTTCCACAAGCGTTTAACTTTCTCATCTCGCGTCGCGTGTTTTCATCTCGACAGAATTTGTCATTTCAGGGACGGTTAGCGAAAACAGGTGCCCGGAATGTGGACGCATACTTGTGCGTATGTGTGAATGTATGTGCGTGCGCTTGAGCATATGTGCAAATATATTTACATATGCGCATACATACGAACATGTGCGTTTGTTTGTGATTATACATATATATATATATATATATATATATATATATATATATATATATATATATATATATATATATATATAATAAATATATATATATATAATATATATATATATATATATATAGATAGACAGATAGATAGATAGATAGATAGGCAGATAAATAATAAATAGACATACAGATAGATGGATAAATAGGTAGGTAGGTAAGTAGACTGACAGGGTATCGGCAAACACTAACATTATCGCAATTCCAAGCATGCTATTCATATGTGTTACTTCATGTATGCACGAGCATATATACATAATGTGGATATGTAGTCTAGCCTTTGCAAGAAAAGCGCAGATTAATACAAACCAAGACTTTATTGCTAAAACATCTCGGTCTTTTACTGTTTTGAATTTTGGTCTTGCTTTTGCGGTTATTTTTAAAGGATAAGATTAATTCGTGCTCGGTGTAATTTCAGGTTCGTGAGTGGATTAATACTTATGTAAATGCATACATAAACGTGAGAGATGAATGACAACGTGGGTGTTGGAGAGAGAGAGAGAAGGAGGGAGGGAGGGAGAGAAGGAGGGGAGGAGGGAGGGAGAGGAGAGAGAGCAAGGGGAGGAGGGAGAGGGAGAGAGAGCAAGGGAGGGAGGGAGAGGGAGAGATAGCAAAGGAAGGAGGGAGAGGGAGGGAGAAGGGAAGGAAAAGAGGCGAAAAGAGCTAGAGAAAGGGAGAGAGAGAGACAGACAGACAGACAGACAGAGACAGACAGAGACAGATAGACAGACAGACAGGCAGACAGACACACAGCCACACAGACAGACAGACAGACAGATAGACAGCCAGCCACACAGACAAACAAACAAACAAACAAATAGACGAATAAACAGACAACCAAATAAATAAACAGAGAGAGAGAGAGAGGGGACGACCGACGGGAGGGGATCAAGCAGCGAATCCGCAGAGAGAAAAATGTTTTCGAATCTCAAAAAAATCGACATGAGGTCATTTCACGCAAGAGCAGCACGCCCTTCCTCTCCGGCAGCCGGCATTCCCTCCCTGCAATGCCATAGCCTTTCCTTTACCGCATGTTTTCCTCCCAAAAGAAATTTTCCCGATCCATTAATATATTAGGTTTCTGGTGCACTCTTCTTAGCTACATGTTTTTATTTCCTCTTTTCTTCTGTCTTTGCAAATGATGATATTAAGTGATATAATAGTGATAATGATGATGATATATAATAATGACAATGATAATGATGATAATAGTAATAGTATTCTGATAATATATAATGATGATAATGGTAATAGTACTATGATAATGATAATGTTAATGATAATAATAGTAATAGTAATATTGATAGTGATGATAATGATAATGATAATTATAATGACAGTAATAACAATAATAATGATAATAATAATAATGGTGATGATGATGATAATGATAATAATAATAATAATAATAATAATAATAATAATAATAATAATAATAGTAATGATAATAATAATGATGATGATGATGGTGATAACAATAAATAGATAAATGAATAAAAAAGGTACATTCCAGTATTTCATTTATTTTTCGCC
Source organism: Penaeus vannamei (assembly GCF_003789085.1). Classification (NCBI taxonomy): domain Eukaryota; kingdom Metazoa; phylum Arthropoda; class Malacostraca; order Decapoda; family Penaeidae; genus Penaeus; species Penaeus vannamei. The sequence continues at coordinate 13,851 of NW_020870841.1, forward strand.
TAGTACCATCCCATTTTGCAATTGAAACGGCAACAGCACGGTATATTGCAAGATTTTTGCTGCTCCCACTTAAAAAAAAAAAAAAAGTTGATCATAATCTGTCAATTTTGGTCGACACGTAAATAATTGACAATTTAAGAACTATAATCACATGGATATCATATTGTCCCCGATTTCATTATTCCTACAAAAATAATATCAATAATTAAATAAAGATAAGGAATAAATAGATAAGTAAATAAGATACAATTCTATCTGTTTGATAGACAAACAATTTCAGTTTTTGGAAATAGTTAAAAAAAAAATCTAAATCAGATTATTCCATCAAAAAGAACAAGGAGGATTTATTGCAGATAGACAGACAGAATGATAGATGTATAGATAGATAGGTGAATACATAGTAAGATCAATAGATAGACAGATAAATAAAGAGGGAGATAGCTAAAGAGATAGATAGATATACAGACATAATTTTACCGAGATATAGAGACTAATAGCCGATAGATAGCGAGACAGATAGACAAATGGGCGATAATTAGAGAGGCAGACAGATAAATAGATAGGTAGATAAATCAAAATGAAAGCAAAGCAAGATAACCATTGCATAATAAAGAAAATTAGCACAAAAAATACATATACACACACATACACACACAGACACAGATACACACACACACAAACACACACACACGCACATACATATATACATACATATACATATATACATAATATCTGAAGTACATATTCTGTTCAGTCATGTTTTTCTTTGCGCAAGTACCCGTAAATTTAAATGAATTACGGTAATCAAGATTTGAATTTAAAAATCAATATAAATAAAAACAAGATAAAATAATAATAATAATAATAATAATAGCAAAAGCAAAAAAAGAAAAATTAATATCCTACCGCTTCCACGTAATATCCTACAAAACGGGTATACGATTAAGATACATTAAGATATATATCATAATCATACTAAAACATTATGTATTCGGAAGTATCATAGAATGACGTCTTCAGCATGGTAAGGTCCCATCGATCACGAATCATCTGTTCTATGGTCAGCAGATGTAGAACCCCCCCCCCCCAAGAAAAAAAAGGTTATGTGGATACGTATAAACTACATGTATTTGTGGGGATAGTGTTAAATACACACAAATATATGCATACATATATATATATATATATATATATATATATATATATATATATATATATATATACACACACACACACACACACACACACACACACACACACACACACACACACACACACACACACACACACACACACTCACACTCACACACAGTGTGTATGTATGTGCGTGTTTGGGTTTGTGATAATGTTAGTATTAGTGTTAATGTTAGCTTTGTGTTTGTATGTGTACGCGGCAATGTCTTTGTGTGTATGTGTATGTGCGCATGCCTTATATACGCATATACGTTATAGCCTATATGTATGTATATATGTACGTATGTATAGCCTACATGCATATATGTATGTATGTGTGTATACATGTATGCATGTGCGCATATATGTATTTATGTACAGTGTTTGTGAGAGCATGCATCATGCGATCTGACGACCAGAGGAAGGTCTCCCTCGCCGGACCTACATATCAGCACACGCACAGCCGCACGCACCACGCACGCACGCACGCCCGCACACACCAACCCCGCACGCGAGAGCCAAATCTAAGCGAGGTCTTGGCCGGTCGGGTGGGGATGAAGGGGGGGAAGGGGGGAAGGGGGGAGAGGCATAGGAACCCCCTCCTCCCCTCCTCCCTCCCCTTTGTGGCCCCTAATCCAAAGCCCATCACAATCACATCCTCCTCCGAACGCTTCTGCTCGTAAACTGAACGCTGCCGCACGACCGCCTCTGTGAACGGGCTTCGGAGCGCGCCAGTCCGCGGAGGCCAAAGTAGTTCCCGAGAACACAACTGTTATTAGCGCCAGTCTCAGCTTTATCTATGGAGCTGATAAGCGTTCTGCAGGAGTGGAAGTGGAAGGGAAGCGACGGAATCCATTGCTTGGAAAATTGAAAGCGTTTTGTCATTTGACCTTCTCTCCATCTATATTTATTCTTCTTCAATTTTTTCTTCCTCTTTTCTTCTTTCTACTTTTCTTCTTTCTCTTCTTTTTCTCCTTCATTTTCATCCTCCTCCTTCTCTCTCTTCTTTTTCTCCTTCATTTTCATCCTCCTCCTTCTCTTCTTCTTTTTCTCCTTCTTCTTCATCTATTTTTTTCTTTTTCTTCATCTACTTTTTTCTCTTTCAATTCTTCATCTTCTTCATTTTCTTCTTCCTACTCCTCTTCTTCTTTGTTTGCTTCTTCCATATCTACTTTCCTTCTTCATCTTCGTCTTTCTCCTCCTCCTCTTCTTTTTCTTCTTCATTTGACACTTCTCAATCCACTGCTGTGAAAATATTTAAAGCTGTTTGTCATTTGACCTTCTCTCCATCTATTTGTCTTGTCATTATTTTTATTCATATTTTCTTTATCTACTTTTCTTCTTCTCCCTACTCTTCTTTTTTTCTTCTTCTCCTACTTTTCTTTTTTTTTCTACTTCTTCTCCATCTACTTTACTTCTTTTTTTTCTCTTTCTTTGTTTCTCTTCTTCTTCATCTTTTCCCCATCTCCTCCTCCTCATCCACCCTCTTTTTTTCTTTTTTTTCTTTTTTTCTCTTCCATCTTCATCTTTTTCCCCCATCCTCCCTCTCCTCT